>JAQFYB010006944.1:0-11459 GCA_034694085.1 Pogonognathellus longicornis
GCATTTATATCTGTGACATTTTTTTGGGCCCTGCGCGCCCTTGATTTGATGGCTAGAAAAGATGCGGGTCATATGCAAATAAATAAGTCATGAAATGTATCCTGTCTTGTATATTCTTAAATATCAGCCTCCTTGCTTAGAACTCTCATAAATGTACAAGTTAATGTATTTAGTTTACATTTTACTAAAACGTTTACGCTATTGCAATACCATCCAAGATTTATATGTAACTATCACACTGTAACTGTGTTATATGTCATTGATGAAAAATTGAACTGTTACATACATGATTACTATCTTAAGCCTTAAATATTGTCATATTATATTTATATAATCATTCATTCGCTTCTATATCACACCATAACAATTAATAGATAAAATAAACTATATAGCGTACAACTTTTACTTAAATAAGTTTATTTGAAGCACAATCAAATTTCTTGGAGTACATAAATGAATTAAGTTACCTAAAAGTGTAATTATGCTTTAAGTTCGGTGGAAGCGCAATCAAATTTTTTGCAGTACATATATAAATATAAAACTTATACAGAAAATAACAAAAAGTAAGCATACAAAATTGGAACCAATAACTATGTTTTCATGGTAAGCATGGACACATAAAAGTATTAATTTTTGTGTCCTTGGTATAATGATTTAAAAACTTAAAAGTTGAAATAATCAAATCAAAGTAGAAGCAGTATGGGTGTATTTTAGTAGGTATCTTTTAGAAATATCGATTCCTAAGGATATTTATGATCAATTCAGATTTTGTCCTTAATTTAACGATTTAAAAACATAAAAGTTTAAATTATCAAATCAAAGTAGCAGCAGTAACTGTTTTTTCATAGTTTGCATTAGAAGTTTCGATTTCTACTGATGTTTCATCTATTCAATTTTTTCTTCAAATTTAATGGTTTAGAAACAAAAGTTTTTATCAAATCAAAGTAGAAGCAGCAAATGTATTTTCATAGTTAGCATTCGGGAAAACATGGATTCCTCCTGATTGTAAAAGTATTCCGAAAATTACTGTGACACTGCTCGTAGGACCTAGTACTTAAAAACAGACAAAGTGAAGCACTAGAAGCGCAGTTGTATTTATTTTGTCTAGAAGCAGAAAGCTTTTCTTTGTCCTGGAGTACATAATTAAAAAGATATTTAAAGCGTTATTCAAGTTTTGATGCTATCAATAGTTTATTATTTTTCAAACTTTCAACCCTCTGGCGTCGCAACCGTTGGATCAATCTGGCTGACCAACAAACTTAGCTTTAGTTTTGCCCTCTACTATGTGTGCGTCAAGTTTCATCTGCCTAACTTTATTTCTACTCGAGTTATCGTGCTGACAGACAGACAGACGGACGGAAAGACAGACAGACATAAAAGCTCTATAAGACCTTGTGAGGTCTAAAACAGGAATTACATTTATTATGTATTTGCTAAAATGGGAAAATATTTACTTAAATATTTTTTTTATTTCTTTGGAATTCGAATGTTTAACTAAAATGGCATTTTGGTTAAACTGTAAAATACGAGCAATAATACATACATAAAAATTAAAAATTTACAACTCAAGGTGAAAAAATAAATCAAAGTTTTATTCGAATGGGTTGTAGATAGTGGCATAACTGATACGATATAATAATACTTACACTATAAATGTTTCGGACTTTTTACAAAAAAGGAATATTTAGCTTCTTGATCAATGGCATAAATAGCACATAACTATTAGGAAAATATTTAATAAAAGAAGGTTAGTTTGGCACAAAAGTGTATATTTTGTTTGAGTTTGATGCACATTACATTGTTTTTGACCCATAGATTGGTTCTTGAATAGGGGCCATCCAAAGAATATAAAACGTTTATACATAAGAATCGCAGACATTAGTTAAGTGTTGGCTAGAAATGAACTAATAAGACCTGGATAAATGAGAGTATACAAAAAGAACATTCAGCCTATCACTGACGAGGAAAAGAAAACCGGCACCCAATCAAAATGCACGTAAAGAAAATATGTAAGTGTCAAGTAAATGGCGTCCGCGCTTCTCATGTATAATACATAAATTGTTTGGGGGCCATCAGTTTATAGTTACGCCAGTGTCCTTGCATCCATTGAAAATAAATACTGTATAAGTTTATGCAATTAACTGAAAAGTTCAAAAGAAAATATATTGATAAAATTTATTAACAACAACATCTTAAAATTACAGTTCACAACTAGCAATTAAAAACGTTAACAAAAGGATTGGAATCATTTTAAGATTTTAAGATCTGATAGTAAATATGTTTGCGGACTGAAAGCTAGGTCGATTAAACCCAAGTTACAGGGAATGTTCGACAGTTATTCCCACAAACATTTCAATAATTATCGTCATTCATACTGCTGAATTTTGCAATGTTTCTGTAACTCATATCATGCATAGGTCTGTGCACACTTATAATGTATAATGAAATAGCTAGCAAAATTCTTTTCAAAGTCCTTAAAACGTCTAGACATTTTTATTACGTTTTATTCGATTATATAAATGTATCCACTTTAGTCACTACGTTTGTTTAAAAAAATTGTTGATTGGCATAAACACAATGAAGTTTCACTCTTCATCGCAACATTTCGTATGGAACAACTATAAATTTCATTGACTTTTAAACTGATTACAAAATTTTTAAATGATTAAACGAATTGAAAAATGTGCGAAAGAAATAATCAATTTCTTTGGCTCAGGAATTCATCTACGCAATAATGTATCATTGAAGCATACGATTATAGAGGTTACTTTTCTTAATAGTACTGTAAATCTATTAATGGCTTATTTAGGGGTAGGGGCTAAGTGAGCCTACATCCCTCATATGTTTGAACTATATCTTGATGCTCCCTTGGAAGCTACTATCTCCATTGGAACACAACAAAATAAACTCATTAAATACGTAATTACTATTTTCAGCATTATTACAAGGTCGTATTTTGCGTAGGTATACATTATATGCATTGTTTAAGTCAAAATATTTCAAACTCGCATTATTAATTATATGATACAATGGACATACCGTATTCCCTCTAATAAGCGCCCTGGGCGCTTATCCAAATTCGCGGAGGGGTGGACGCTTATTACCCTATCAAAACTCAGGCCAACAGGAACACGCTCAAAAACCTGTAAGTGAAATTGGGACCGCGTGCGTGTTCAAAATATTGAACAAGGTTTTTCAAGCTCAGTAAAATAAAAACCTTCTGTGCGTGAAAAACCGCGTTCAAATAAATGAACGCGAATTTTCCTGTTCAAATGAGCAAGCTGCAAAAATATATTTCTACTTTCCCAGCCTTGAATCGATCCACCTATCTTTTTGTTAACTTCCTAATGATTTTAGTACACACCAATTTTATTGCTATTCACTCCGCTCACTATGCCACTTCGCCAAAGCTCCTTCGTTGAATATTATAGCCAACTGAAGTCCTTTTATGAAATCAAGCGGAGCACAAATAGCTTTAACGGTTTAGTTTACGTCTCGTCTACATTTTATGGACATAGAAACATAAGCAGTATTACATAATTAATAAAGTTAGTAAATTACATGACTACTCGTTACTTTAGAATACATAAAAACTTTATGTATATTTTTCTAAAATTAGTTTACACTTGTAGCTACAACGAGTAGTCACTCTATACTATATCCCACATTTCTCTGTCCTTTACCTCAAAACTACCCAAAATACGAAACAGTTTGAGCAAAATTGGGAAAAATCTTAATTTACATGGACAAGGAAGAAGAAAAGTAGGGTCAATAGTCACTACTAGTGAAAACAAGTGTTAACTAGTTTTAGAAAAAAGAAATGCATTGATAACCTAACCCCTGACCCTGGGAAGTTTACCAAGTGAATTGACTTTTCACCCCTAAAGAAGATCAGACGATTTACATGGCAGATTTGGCCTCTGCTGATTTTTCTGAATTTTTTATGTTGTAGAGAACGATTCAAGGAACTCGGATGAGTAGGGTCAGAATCTTTTGGTTTGGCACCTGGAGTCGTTAAAAATGTCTATAAACCTATGTATTTGAGTACCAGAAATGGATCAAACACGATTTAGCCCCTAGGAGGGGTTGTAAGAGAAAATGACTGAGGGAAATGTTGTTTACTTTTGCCTGAGGAGTAAAATGGTAGGGTGCACATGTGGGGTCATAAGGTGATTGACGTCAATGACTCTAAGTTTTGACCTGACCAGTTGTACCTCACCATTTTACTCATATTAATACTTTAGATATTTTAATCAAATATGATGACACTACGAGATATCGATGCAAGCTTGTTTATCCCAACAGGGTTTTCCGTGTTCACTACGATATTTATTGATGAAAGCTTGTTTAAATCAACAGGGTTTTCCGTGTTCAAATATTTTTACACTATATTTTCTTTCGTCGTCATTTTGCGTGAAAACCCGTGTTGAGATTTTATAGCAGCTTTATCGAACATGTTTGTGCTGGATTGCCTAATTTTGGGTAAAAACTCAACACGATCGTGTTGGTTGCTTAAGCTCGGGTAGAGATGGGCGTTTAATGGAGAGTGGGCTCTTACACATAATTCACGATAACAGCTGAGTAAGTAGAGGTGGTAACCAGCCGAGCCAGCTCGTTATTACCACCTCTAATTTCTAGCCCATTACTTTGTTATGTGTACTCTACTACTACAAAAGAGTGGGCGCTTATTAGTGAGTGGGCGCTTAATAGAGAGTGGGCGCTTAATAGAGAGTGGGCGCTTGCTCAGTAAAAAGCTAATTTAGGGTGGGCGCTTATTAGAGAGGGGCGTATATTAGAAAGGAGGGCGCTTATTAGAGGGAATACGGTATAATGGTTTATGACACATATTTTTAATCACGAGATAAAAATTTCTTTCTCGAATACTCTTTTATAATGTATGATAAATAGAGAATTGAAAAAAAAATCATTTATTACAATTATATTGTTCCTAAGACGCGTGCTTGTTGAATTCATTTAAGTTATTGTTCCCCAGAACCACTTTAAGTCTCTCATAGAAAACATCTACTGTGCAGTTGATACATCCACTCTGCCTGAACAACCTGAAAACATGATCAAGTATACTTACCTAATCATTTTTGTTCAATTTTGATATATTTGTAATAGTAAAAAACTTTGCGATACGTAATTTTAAATAATTTGTTTTTCCCCCAATCTAAAGTGACGAACTTTGCTACAAAATTTCTATTCACAAAACCATTTATTTTATATTTGTTTTAGTTGCTTAAACTTTTTTCTATACAACAGCGAGTCTACCAAAGGACACTGAATACGTTAACAGTTATTCACAGTGTGTACTCTGTGTACATGCTTTTTGTCCAAACGCTGTAAGCTCAGTTAAAATAAAAAGCATTAAGAAACCTAATCCAGTGTTCACAATGTTTTTAGATTATTCCTTAATTTTTGACATGGTAACTACAGCATCTCTCTTAGCTTTTCCATTTACCCGCTAACGTCACAGCTGAAAGTGTAAGGAGCGTCATATTGGCAGCATAGAAATTCCTGAAGGAATCTAACAATATATTTTAAAAATGATAAATAATGATAATAAGTTTTAATTTTTGCAATGGATTGTTCATATCTCAAATTAGTTCTAAAATTGAAACTTACTCTAATACTGTTACCATTATTTCACCCTATTTCAGGTTACTAAGGTTACTCATTTTGATGTTGCTTGTTGTTTTTCCTGTTTACGAAATGAAGTGTTCAAGTCGTGGACAGGACTGTGTCGAGGACAAAGATTGCTGTCTTGAAATTTGTTCAAAGACGTCTAAGCAATGTACTTCAGGTATGACACAACCAAGATCGCCTAATCGTAAGAGTCGTGGTGTTGATGACAAGCGTTAAATACGTGTATTATGTAATTTACACAGTATATACCAAAGGAAAATCATTATTATCAAAATATCAATCAGCCATTTTCTTTTATTTTTGATTTGGTCATTGTATCTATTAATATAATTAAATTAAAAAAATCGTATGTTGTGACCATAGATGGGATATTGTTTTACTAAAAACAGGATTAAAATATATTTGCTTAACAAGTGGGAAAATATATACTTAAATTTTTTTTTGTTTCTTTGAAATTCGAATGTTTAACTATATTGCTAAAACTGTAAAATACGAACAATAATACATAACTGAAAATTACTACTGAAAGTGAACAAATAAATCAAAATTTTATTCGAATGTGTTGGAGATAGGAGCGTTGTGAAATGTTAATACTTACACTGGATACTTCCGACTTTTTACAAAAAAAAAGGATTTTTGGCCCCTTGCTCAGTTCGGCGTAAAGAGCACCTAAGCATAAAGGACCCCCACAAGGATAATATTTATTAAAAATAGGTTTATTTTGCACAAAACAAGTGCAAAAATATTGGAATTTTTTGCCGCTATGAGCGAATTTGAGGGACATTACATTGTTTTTGACCCATACATTCCACAGTTCTTGCATAGTCAAGGAGCATCAATTTATTGTTACACTAGTGCCTTTGCATCCCTTGAAAATAAATACTATACAAAGTTATGCAATTGACCGAAATGTTCAGAATAAAATTTATTGATAAACAATTTATTAGCAACAACAGCTTGAAATTAGAATTCACAATTAGCAATTAACGACATTTGCAACAGGATTGGAATCATTTTAAGATCTTAACTTCGGCCTTCTAATAGTAAAAAATTGTGGAAGGGAGCATCAGTGGCTGAATGGTAAAGTCTCGCTTTACAGTGCTGCTGGGGAATCAATGTCGAACCTCGGCAGTTCCTAATTGCTCCTTACTAAGCAATGCCTGTATAGGTATCTTAGGGGTACATACGGTTGGTTTGTGCTATGAACTGGAGATGTGACGATTCTTCGTGATAGTCGATGGCGTATCTTCGTGATTATCATATTCTCTGGGGATTAGCCTCTCTTATCAGTACCTGAGGACAGTGTCGAAATGCAATGGCTCGGTAGGCTATATGAATATAGGTCGAACCACCCGGACACGTAGGGCCCCGTAGTGCCTATAAGACTATAGTTATACGGTTGCATGGAGCTGTCCGCCCCGTTATAAAGAGATAATGTTTAAAG
Organism: Pogonognathellus longicornis; assembly: GCA_034694085.1. Lineage (NCBI taxonomy): Eukaryota > Metazoa > Arthropoda > Collembola > Entomobryomorpha > Tomoceridae > Pogonognathellus > Pogonognathellus longicornis. The sequence continues at coordinate 7,094 of JAQFYB010006944.1, forward strand.
AAAAATGAAGCACTTCCTATATAAATGTGGGGCAGACTGTTGTATGCCGATTGGGATTCTATAAACGCTCTATAAACAAGTGTCTGTTTAGTAAAAAATTGTGTATGCTGAAAGTTTTTTTTCTGTTAAGGAAAAGATAGTAACCGATGTTGAACATGGCAATTTTGAGCAAAGATGGATTCGATTCCACCCTTCAGACAATGGTTCTTCTACAGGTGCAACTTTTATTTGGGAAAATAAATTTAAAGGCACATTTGTCCCAAGCACGGGACAAAGATAAAACAAGGAAAATACCAACTTCCAATCCTAGCTCGATTCGCTCAAATTCACATATATTGTAGCTACCATATCCTAGATCAATGTGTCATCGCCGTAACCCCCATCAAGGGGGCATAATTTGCAAAAACATTACTCGCTAAGCTGTCACAGCTTAGCGGGGATTCTGGGGGGAATTTTGAATTTATTTAGGGGTTAAAGCAGTGTTATTTACTTCGGCGAGATTTTAAATTAAAGTAGCTTGTGCTTATAGTTATACTATTATTATTAATACCTTTAAAGGTTGATTGGCAATCCTTGGCAGCCATACGGAAAATGTAAAAAAATTGTAGCGGCGCTACACGGCAGTGCAAGCGAGGAGGTTGTAGCAGCGCTAAAGGTAGGGTGAGGGCAGTGCTGTAAGCAGCCCTACTAAAATCAGCGTATTCGAAAACCCCATTTTTTACAAATTTCAGCTAAGAGTCCAGTCTATACCCCATTAACGGTGAGCAGGCCTTGCTTTTAAACATATTGTAAGACTATCATCGGGCCACCAACGACGCGAGATAAGCGGTGTGAAATCGTCAACACCGTCTCTTTGTACGTATGTTTCATTTGAACATTATATTCCACTTTTGAAAGATCAAACGAATTTGCTTTGATGTGACACATGTCAAACAAATACATATTAGCTGCCACAAAACAGGTTTTATGGCGATTTGGTGGGAAATGGGCACATCGGATGGATTTAGAACTGTTTTGAGTTGTTTATGGTAGACATAATTTTTTCAATGGAAAACTAACGTCCCAGCCGTTTTAAGCGTACAATGCTGGACGAAAGATACTTAGGATTGCGATTATAAAGTGCAAATTATATGATTTGCTGCAAAGCGAATCAAATTTGCAAATTTACCCATATATTTTACATTATAAAAACATCTCCTACTTACAATATAGCTCTTTTACAGCCAATATATTTTTTCAACAATTTTTTTGCCGTTTTTTCCAAATTGATGTACACGTTTTCCCATATTTCGTACATGCAAATCCGATGTCTGCTCATGTTCATTACAAAAGCCCATTTGCTTGCACGCACCCAAATGTAATAAAAACAAATTGCATCCAATATCCATGTAGGGTGACATCACATACATGGTGAAATAACTGTTGCTGTGGACTTGTCTATATAGAGACTGACTTTCTATTGCAGTGTAATATTTTCCTGACCTTCATTGCATATAAAGATAGCCAAAGCACAAGGTGGTTAGTATAATCAAACAGGTTGGAGGTGAGTTTTTTATTTTTTCCTTAGGCTTCGATATTTGTATAGCAATTTCATTCATTTGAAACACACATGATTTCTCGACATTATATGCACAAAGTATCTTTTATACAGGCATGTATTTAAATTGAAGACCAAGGTTGTTGTAACTACATGCATGCAGTCATTGCACATGGGAACTGAAGGAGCTGCTATAGATCTTATTCAATAACAATATTGACGGAGCTTCAGAAAGGCTGTTATAATTACCAGAACAATTTGATTCATGTATAGAATTTAATATTAAAGTGGTGCTGTGAAGTTGTGAAATACTCTGCTACTTAAGTAATATGTAACTTGTAAAATAATATGTTATTTGATTTCACTGTAATTCAGAATGATACCTGCTATATTATTGTTCGTTGCTTTCATTTTTGTTGCTTGGCGATTCAAAAATTCAACAAATTATTCTCAATATCCACCTGGTTCGAATAAATTACTCTATCTGGCAATTGAATTAATTATTATGTTATTGAAAGCTATTATGTAGTTTAACAATTAATTTTGAACAAAATTATATTTTTTGGTAGGTCCAATTAGTTTTCCTATCGTTGGAAGTATTTTGGCGTTGACATCGAAACCATGCACATGAAAAGTTGTCTCAAATGAAAAGGAAATACGGAAATATCATAGCCATTGATTTCGGGAGTGTTCGGTCGGATTAAATTTTTGATATTCAAAATTCCACATTGCCATTGCTCAATTTTAAAAATCTTATGTACATATTATCGATGTAATTTACTTTCGTTTACCAATTATTTATTTTTATCGCAGGGGAATCGTGCTGAATGATATGGATACAATCAAAAATGCGTTTAGTTTAAAAGAGATGCAAGGCCGCCCTGCTCCTGAAGCTGTTTGTATTATTCGTGGAAAAGATCCGACGGGTATCGTTTTCATTTCAATTGATTTCTTCTTCTTGTTTTAATATTATTATTATAGTTCATTTAAACGGCACACTTGGAATATGAAATCGCCCTTCTTACTCCGGCCTTACAAATTATATGAGCTCGAGCATAACTACAATTCATGTAGCCTTACATAAATAATATAAAAAATGACATATTATCATTTTATTGCGTTGTCAAATTGCACGCTTAGGCCTTCCACGTTTCCTTTTTTGACCCAATTATAGTTTTTAAATGCTAATGCAAACTTAAGATCATGCAACGAAACTACTATTCTAATTATATGCTATATAGCATACAAAAAATTTCAGAAAAATTAGGCAATGAAATGTATAATTCAGGCATTATACATCTTTGTTCACTAATTTTGATATCGAAAATTTTGGCCTCACAATCTCTGTGAAAAGCTTCCGTTGCCACTGCACGGGTAGTGATTTGCCGATTGTGAACAATTTATTAACTATTGTTAACAAACTAGTCAGCACTAAATCCAAGCAAAATAAATATTAGCTATAATTACAGTGGGGAAATATATATAGTTGTCTCAATAATTATCATATCAAGTGTTGTCATATTACATCCAATTTTTACAACAATGATTAAAAATAGTCTTTAGCTTGATCAAAATGGTTTACATTGCTATATGACAGTATTGATTCCCAAAACGGTCAAAATATGCTATAAAACCCAAATTTGGCAAAATAGGCGTTAAAAACCAAAAAATTGCAAATATACTTTTATAGGCACGATAGGATTTTGTATATATGTATAGGCTTCTTTTTAAATGAAATGAAACGTTTAGATCAGAGAGATGTCAATGTTATTTTACGCCTTAATATAGAGTTGCTGTCTAGGGATTTAAGACGAATGTGACTTGACTTGCTCAAAATCAGAACGGTAAAGTGATAGCCGCACGGTATTGCAGCACTACATATTCTAGACCAACCTCGACTCAGCACACTATGTCCGTTATTGTAAATAAAATTCCAATGGCTCTATTGCAGCTCACAATCCTATTTGACACTTAATATGACCTCAACATTGTTCATCTATGCTGTTTCAATCATAAAAATCATTTTTATTTATAAAATTACCCAAAAAGCAAGTTACCCAGTAAACATTACATATCACACGAACATCTATCGAGTCATTCAAGCTTATAGATGTTGATGTGTTAGAATATGTTACCTGGGAAATCCTGTTTATAATCGTTTTACGAAAATTGAAATTTCTCCTAAAGTTGAAGAAAGTGGAACAAAATTCCAACTCACAATCAAACCTAGATAACCTGTCTACAGTTCTGTGTTGAAAAGTCGGTGTGATCTGGTGTGATTTTTTTCCCACGTATATTAGCACACGACTTATTGGAAAAATAATGGCTGAGTCTGATTTAGTGCAGCAGTAGAGAGTTGCCTGGGTACTGTGCGTGGATGCATACGGGCACAGGGGAATTATAAACAAGATCCACGTGCGGGAAAGGCTATCATGCCCAGACAACACTCTACTGAGCAGGCAGTCCGAGTCTCTATATAGCTTCAAGTTTATGCATATATAGAAGAGTTTTGAATGAGAGGTGGTAATACCATTCTCGTTTGCCCGCAAATATTAAAAACAATAGTATTACTGTAGTGTTCTATTCTATATTTGCTTCCAATTTCTTTGGTTTAGATACGTAGGGTACCTATCGTAGGATTCAAAGATGGAGAGGCTTTTGCATGCTTATCCTAAATATGGCAATCACATAAAATATTCATACTCTGACAATTTATCAGTTCTTTCAATGGAGTTTTAAAATCTGACAATTTATCTACATATATAATAGTATTGAAGGATTAGTGAAACACATGTAAAAGAGCCTAAAAAGCGGTTTGTAACGATCTCC
>JAQFYB010006945.1:0-11459 GCA_034694085.1 Pogonognathellus longicornis
GAGGAAAACGTAAAACACTCCTAAAGCCTGAATGATTTCTCTCTATTAGGCAAAAATAGCATTTTCTATACTCTTTGCCCGTCGAGGATATGCCTGCAAGATGATATTGAATTAATATTCAGGTCAAGTCTCTCGCATTGACATCAAAAGAACGAATTAGCCTCTCCCTTCCTTCTCCATCTCTCTATCTCTTCTCCAGTTTTGGCGACACTTTTCATTTTTACTGAGATGTGTAATAAGCAACTCTGATTTTCCTTGTCGGCATTATTGATGAATGAATCAAACGTTTGATACCAGATATTACATTGGATCATATTATTGTGAAATATCTACGAATTTAATATAGGTGGCTATATTTATTCGTTTTGATTCATTTAGGTATACCAATTTAATAAAATAATTGCTTGTTCTTTTTGCAATTATCATCAAAATATTCTACCTTGTTGCCTATAATTAAATCCACCCGTCTTAATACATATTATGTAGTCTTCAATATTTGAAGACTTATATGTGTACATGTACTTCAATAATTTTTAATGTGCGTGTCTAAAACAATTACTCGTAAATGAGATGCATGTATGTATTGATTGGCAAAATAATGAGCGAATAAACTGTAATAATAGCGTAAAGGACACGCTGTAGGACCATAGTTGTATCAGTCTCAGAAAAATGTGGAAAAGTTGAATGTCATTTATACTTCGTTTATTTTTATTCTGCATTTCTTTATGTACTCCCCTTATTGCATTTAGTCCCCGATGCAATTACCTAAAATATGATTTTGGAGCAGAGAAGTTTATTTACTAAAGTGTTACTGAGAGCAATTTAGTTTACTTGTGAATCGTCCGTGTATTACGGAAGGAGTTTTGATTGGAGGTTTTTGGCCGTGTTCTTGCAAGTTGAAGGCTACAGTTCAGTATATCACCAGAACAGCCAGAGACCGTGTCCAAGCTATACCTACTCGTAAACAACTGACATAACTAACGCAATTTAGGAGACACACAAAATTTGGATCGTTATATCAATGGCAGAAAAATTGGCTAAAGTTTGGTCGTAGTCGTAGCCTTACAGTCTGTGTACATTGGCTACAGGGGCGTAAATAGCACCTATGCAACCTATGCGGCAAAATGGGGACCCCACGGTTCAGGGAGCCCCCAAAAGGAGAATATTTAATAAAAACAGGTTATTTTACCACAAAAGTGCAAAAATATTGTACATTTTTTCACACATTACATTATTTTTGGTCCAAAAAGCGGGTTTTGCATAGGGGCCCCCAATATATAGTTACGCCAGTGATTGGCTAGCAGGATGCAAGAGTTAGTTCTTCTGTCTTCACGTATTTTCCGGAGGAAGGCATCAGGGTCATTGATTATTGATGGAATAACGACGGACATCATGTCAATACACCGAGTTTTCATGCTCTCGCTATTGCAAACAAGCAACCAACATCATCTTGTATTGTCCACTCAATGCTTACATTTACACAAACTCTATTTTAACTCATGACTCTGAAAAGAAGGATTCTACACCGCTTTCCAGCCACTATAAATGAAAAACTATTTCAGAATTGAAGTGTATGCTGTATTAATGTGTATTACATTTAAAAAAAACATGTTTTGCCTTTAGAACGTTTTAAATGTAATGTTCGGTGTAAGTTTACGCAATACATAGCTACGATTCGTATTTTCAGTGATTGGGGTGCACAAAGCTACCAACGACGAAAGATCGATAAAATTTGCCTATTTTTCTGAGATTGGGGAGTCGCACATGAACCCCTCTTCCACCACTGATTACGCTGTTGTTTATATTTTATATATATTATAGGTACCTACCTAGTGTTTTCCAAGTGTGCCCTTGTAAAAAAGATCCTACATTTGTATTTGTAGTCGTCAGTCGTACAACAACAAAGTACATGTACCTATATATATACTGAGTTTTTGAGTATTATTGCGTTATATGATGTAGAGACTTGCCTGGTCACCCTTTACTGCGCACAGGACAGCGAAACCCATGGAAAATTGTTTGGACGCTCCATGATATGATGAAAGTATCTTGGACAAAACCCTCCCAGGCCCATATGGGTCTGGGTATACCCAAGCCCATGGACCAGGCCCAAGCCCAGGCAAATCTCTAATGTGATGTCTCAAGTTGTATGCAGTGCAGTATGCAGCACTGTAGCTGATTGTGTAGCGCGACACTTATGAGATGAGAAAACCCACATTGCTGAATACTTTTGTATTATTGCTAATAAGTCTGATTGTTGTGAGCGTGATTCAATCCTTGATTGTTGGCCGACAAAATTTAAATAAAAGTTTATTGTGTCTATATTATTTTTACTCATTGTAATATTAAAGTTAAGTGGGTTGATTTAAAGGTGCGTAGTTCCAGGGACAATTTAACTAATTATCAAAATATTATGGATTGCTCAACGGAAGTATCACCAAAGTCGAAAGTTAATGACAAAGAAGAAATTCCGGACTGGTCCACTTCGCCACAAAAACTATTTGAGTACACTCCCGAAGAAGGAAGTCCTAGTTTCTGCCCTTCCAGTGTGACAGAAATTATCACAAAATCAGAAGAGCGTCTCACTGATAATGAGTCTTGGGACTGTTGGGATGAACTTGAGGATGAAGACCCAAAACCCTGTTGTTCATCCAGGGGTGGCAAGAAAATGTCCCTTTTGAAGTCTGCAATAAAGTTAGAAGTTGAATCTAGTGAAGATGATATGGAAGAGCAGGCGTCAGAAAGAAAGAGGAAAAGGTGGTTGCAATAATATATTTTATATTTGATTATAGTGTAATACACTAATATGAAAATTGAGTACATCAAAAGCATTCTGATTAGTAAAGTAGGTTGAACCTTAAATTCTCAAAGAATCAACACACACATTTTTGAATGTATATATATAAATTGTAATGCCATACAGCAACCATACAAAAATACAACAACACTGCACTAATTTGCACTTTTGTTTTTCCATACTCTTGGCAGCTTGTGCTTTGCTTTGCTGCAAGTAAATAACCTTGATAGTTAGCTACTTTTGCTACCAATTTGCATTTTTTATCATTGTAATCTCCAGTTGACAGATTAAGACTGTAATAGTAATAATGTTCATGTATTATTGAAACACGTCTCGAGTCTCGAGTGTTGGAATGAAATGGTGATGGGAGTGCACTGATATAATGTTTATAATAAGAATATTCAGGTGCTAATAAACACATACACGGTATAATAGTCAGTTGACTGATTATGGCAGTTTGTGATAAATGTTTTTGCTTATCTCAGTTGAGAGGTTAATAATTCAAACATCAAAGTACACGGGTACGTGGGTTCGTATTTCGTATATTGTAATTCATAAACTTTCTTGATTATTTTCAACGCCAAATTAGCTGATAGGCTAATTAAATTTAGATGCCAGATTGAGTTTTCACGAATTCACAATGCAATAATATCCTTCAAGTTTATTATCGTTGCATGTTGAACTTGAGAACGCGGAACACAATTGGTATTATATTTGGTAGTATTATTTTCAGGGACACGTTTTTTTTAGAGATTTTGATTTTATTGACAACTCTGAAAGGAGTGGAAACATTTGATCACATAACATAATAATATTATTTGATTTTAACTACTACCTACATGGTTTTTTCACAATTATTATACAATATTATGAAAGAGTAAAATAGACAAACGCCAACACCACCAAATAAACCTGGGCGCCGTGATCTTATTTTTCTGAGCCATTTGACGATAAGCGTGTGTTTTCTTCTAGAAATGTTTGGTTTGTGCTATAAACGGTAATTTTAGTTGAAAATGTAGCAATTGTTTGTTTTTTGGGTGTAATATGGTAGGTGTAGCATAGGTAAAGGTGATTATTGTTGATTAATATCTATAGATCTGATCCTAGGACGTCCTCCAACACAAGCGAAGGATCGGACGACGAAGAAGAGATTCTGGGTTCTGATGACGACGAACAGGAGGATCCCCACGATTATTGCAAAGGTAACTAATGATTGTTATAGTGAGATGTTTGAAAATGTTATTAATGAGTGTTATATTAATTAAATATTATTGTTTTTATGTAGGCGGATATCATCCAGTAAAGATAGGCGACCTCTTCCACAATCGATACCACGTGGCCAGAAAATTAGGATGGGGCCATTTTTCTACTGTGTGGTTGTGTTGGGACCTCCAGTAAGTTTAAACCTTTCAAAATCATTCGTACTACGGTACTACTTTAATGCCCTCTTATAGCATGAATAATGTACAATGCATAATTCAAGTGTTGTCAACAATGTACTAAAGTTATTAATTTATACAATAGTACTGTGATGAGCAAACCAAGAGGGTTGAGCATATAAAAGTGTGTTGATTGAGGGTAATGTGAAATTGCTTTTGGTTGCAGAGGTCGTAGACATGTTGCATTGAAAGTAGTGAAAAGTGCCACCCACTATACGGACACCGCTTTAGACGAAATCAAACTTCTGAAATGTGTAAGTATTATCGAATTCCGATTTTATGATGTCATGTAGATATATTAATATTAAATGGACTCTTTAAATCTTATGACATGATATGTTTGCAATCCCAGGTGCGTGAAGCGGATCCAACGGACCCTAATCGAGAAAAAACTGTTCAGCTGTTGGACGACTTTAAAATTACCGGTGTCAATGGGACTCATGTTTGCATGGTTTTTGAGGTGCTTGGTAATAATTTGTTAAAGCTAATTATTCGTTCGAATTATCAAGGAATACCGCTGGACAATGTTAAAAGTATAATGAAGCAGGTACGCACAGTTTAATATTAGCAATAGTAACATATTAATGGTTAAAGTTAATATTGCACTCCTTCCTGTTTAAATGTAGTGAATAATATTAAATTGAATACTATTGTATAGTGCTTGGAGGCTCTCGATTATCTACACACAAAATGTAAGATCATTCACACGGACATCAAACCAGAAAACATTCTAATGTGTGTCGAGGATACTCATGTCCGCCATTTAGCCACAGAAGCAACGAATTGGCAGAAGATGGGTGTAAAGCTTCCTGGATCAGCAGGTATGAAATATTTTTTTAGTTATTGCTTTCACAATGTCCGAATAATAGTAGTCAATGGGCCACGTTTTTACTTGTCTCACAATCTTTTCTGTAGTCTCTGGCACTGAAAATAATAACCACAATTAAAATAAACAGGTTTGTAGGTCTACACCGTTTTAAAAAGTTTAGTGTTTAAAACAGAAACCCTTGACTTTAGACTAAAGTAGAAAGTAATTTTGTCTGTGAAAAATATCGATTTTCTCTACGTATATATTCTATGTCTAATCATCTATGTATAGGTATACTAAGTTATTAAAATGGAATTAAAAGCATGTACTGTGGTTTTGATCTTAGTTTCAGTTTTAGAGGTATCAGTGGTGAGTGAACTTGCAAAATTACGTGACTGTCATTATTATCTAATCCGCATGATTCCCCAGTAGTCAAAATGCAATCTAGTTTTTGTTGTAATAAGTTGCGAATGTAATTATTGATATTTACAGTAAGCACAGCTCCGAAAGAGTTCCAGGCGTCGGTAAACTCCACGAAGATGTCAAAGAATAAAAAGAAGAAAATGAAGAAGAAGGCAAAGAAACAAGCACAACTCCTTGAACAGCAGCTACAACAGCTGCAAGAAGTTGAAGAGCGGGAGAGTACTGTCGAAAATACAGAGACGGAAGCAGCTAGTTGCTCCGCCATTTGTGTGGACGTAGAACCTGAAAGTCCTTCTTCGCCAAAACAAAATGCCGGCAGCAGTCAGTTACCAATACTTTATCTTTTCACATCACGCACAATGTTGGGTTAAGTTAAATATCACCATGTATTTATGTATAAAATTGATTTTTGTTTTAAATCACTAGGCAAGAGAAGTAGAGATAAGGGCGCTGCAAAAACTGAGGCCAGTGCTACCGAAGTTGAAGCTGAAGTCGATTCGGAGGAATCCGATGAAAAGATATCGCCAGATATTGGAGATCTGTCTGATGGAACAGATGAAATAACACCCAATGTCAATCCAAGCATTCCAAAAGTCGTTATGAACGGTAAATTAAACCCCTTTTAAAAATAAAACATCTTTCAATTTTGTATAGATACAATGTTTATAAATGCAGTATGAATTCTTGTATTTGCATTTATATAGTGGAGAATCGAAGAAGCTTTTCCGATTTAGCAGAAGCTAATGTTACAGAGGCTGGTCCTCATATCAACGGACATGATAATCAAATGACGCAATCAAAAAGCACGGGTGACGGAGAACTTGCCGCCGAAGCTCAGGGTAAGTTCATTTCTAGTCAACAATCAATCTGTAGAGATTGGGCATTTTTAATGTCAAAAAGTCTAGAAGTATGTATTTAAATATTTGTCAAAAAATTCAACAATATTTTATTAAACATTTTCTTTGATAAATGTACAATCTCTAATCATTAGCGTTTTTAATATTGCTTATAAGTAGGTAGTTAGGCTTTATATGACTATACCTAAAAATCTAGTTACTTATACATTTGCGGGAGTGTTTATTATTATTAATATTATTATAGCGAGTTCGTCCACCACTATCCGTAGAACGACGTCTTGTCCCGATCAGAAAGTATCGGAACGTCCTGATCCTGTAAAAGAAGTATGTGATATTAATATCAAGATAGCTGACCTGGGTAACGCATGTTGGGTGGTAAGTGTACAATTTGTGTAAATAATATTTTCTGTTAACTTTCATTAGTTAAAATAAAACATTTACAATACGAATGTTACTTTTATTCCTTAGGACCACCATTTTACTGAAGATATTCAAACGAGGCAATATCGTTGCTTGGAGGTGTTGCTCGGCGCCGGTTACGGACCACCTGCGGATTTGTGGAGCACAGCCTGCATGGTGAGCTTTATATTACACTGTACTTAAATGAATGCATTTTTTACCTATTGGAGAATGATACAGTAAATAACAAAATTCATTTTGTAATGAAATATAGGCGTTCGAGTTGGCTACAGGAGATTACTTGTTTGAGCCCCACACGGGAGACGATTATTCTCGTGACGAAGATCATTTAGCTCACATTATAGAGCTGTTAGGGCCAATACCGAGAAACATTGCTTTTTCAGGAAAGTATTCTCGGGACTTCTTTAATCGGAAAGGTAACAAAAATGGCAAGTAGCAGATTACACTGAAAATGACATCCTTTCGCACTGTCCTGTTGACCCACTGATTTCTTAACACTCATTTGAGCCATATAGTATTAGGCGTTGTACATGACAATTTATATTTGCAGGAGAGCTGCGCCACATCACAAAGTTGAAGCCTTGGCGACTGTTTGACGTATTATACGAAAAATACGAGTGGAGCGAGAAGAACGCTAAAGATTTCTCAGATTTCTTGACGCCCATGCTTGCATTCGATCCTTCGAAAAGAGCTACCGCCGCGGAATGTCTGAAGCATCCCTGGCTGTCTTCGTAAATGCCGTCCGCCTGTCTATTAATTATTGTAACTCCTTGATCTATTTATGAAATGTTTATCAACTACCACACCTGTATCACACACATATATAGAAGTTATGAAACCATATTTTACCATCAATTTTAGTTCATTTGTTAACGTAAGCCTCAAGTCAGCTCATACTAATTACTTAGTTATCATATTTTCTACTACATTATTAAATATATTTAATTGTTAATAGCGGCTCAGTTTGTACGCTGCAGTTAAGTTGTAAAAGCAGGTAATTAAAAACCTTTCAGTAATTTTAATACAGGAAATTCTAGGATTAGAGTAAAGTGATCGTGTATAAGATGTAACATGTAACATCACAATTATATTATTATGCATGATATTATTATGCATGTTCAGAATTAATCGTGAATGTAAGTTGTACGCGACTTCTAATATTTGATCATGCAGCACGTATTGTTATAATTAATAATAATTGGATTAGTTATGTGGATTTAATTGCCTACTAAATTGGTGTGTTTGTGAAGCAGCAGAAATATTTAAATGGACTGATAAATAATTAAAAATAGCGGTAGAAATAGTTTGACAAGTCTGTTAATCAAATGAGACAACAAGACACATAAAGGCACAATACACACACTATAATATAAATAATTATTGTATGTAGAGTTGAGCAGAAAACAGGTGAAAAGATTGTCGAGTAGATTAAAGGCGAATGTACATTCAAATTAGAACTAATTGTTGAGATAATCTGTCTTCTAATGAAGTTCTTCATCTCCCAACTTCCAACTTGTCATCTACCCCAAATCCTGTTTATAAATAATAATAATAATAATAATCATGAACTGCTACTCTGATTGATTTTAAAAGATGTAACATCATTTGTAATCTGTCAATCAACATTTGAAATAATGAATTCGTGACGAAGGGCTTTTTAATTATGTACTACAATTTCTCTAGTTGCTAGTATCGTATCAGTGCAGTTAAATGAATTGGGAGTTACAACTGACATAACAGCTGACAGGTTTGCAAAGCAGTTCTTGATGCAGTTTTAGAAATGCAATAAAATTAGCTTGTCAATTTTTACAGACAGAAATAGAGCCGAGAGAGTAATCAAATTGTGTTACTATACAACAAACTTATACTAGTAATACGCTACAGTAGTTTTCGTATTCCGATCTGTGTTATACAAATATTGTGGGAGTGAGTATAGAGAGGAAATTTTATTGTGACTTAAATATACCGGCTGTATAATAATTAATTTATTTGTATTCGAAAAACGTGAAAATCGTGCTTAAAAAGAAGAATAAGAATAAATGATTATAAATATTAATTAAGATACAGATTTTTGCAAAAGTTGAGCTCGTGTAGCCAATCGAACGTCACATTTTAGTATTTGTTAATGACTGGAAGAAAACTATTTGTGTATGGATAAAGTTCTGATGTGGAAATGATTCTGACGATGACAGACAACACGACAATGCGATATTAAATACAACAAACACAGGACAGGACCAGAAGTGAAAAGTCAATTCAGTCCATCCCATTTTTCACATCAATAATCATCCAGCAGCACAGCGAATAATGAAATGTTGATAATATTTTTCTTTTCTCATAAAAACAATATAAATTATTGTCAGCAGTGCAATCAAGTGGCACGGCATTGCATTGTGGCAAAAGAGTATGCCGACCAACGTACTGTGCACTTACAAGGGAGGTACTCAACAGGGACTTATTTCTCTCCACTCTAATGAATAGCTTTCAAAAACTTCACAACATTTATTATTAAATGTACCTTCAAACTTCAAATTGTACGTATGTATCTCAACGTCATTATACAAGTGTGAGTAGAGTTTCAAAACATTAAAAGGTTCGCATCGTGGATTAACAAATAAAGGACTCCGTATAATGTCCCTACTTTAATATGCCTGTTTGGTGCCTTCGGGGTGGATTGAGCCAAAAGAACTCGTTACAATTAATTGAGGTTTTGATGTTTTGACATGTGTATTCATTATTTGAGAAGGAATGACTTGTAAGTACCTCCTGGTTAATGAACTAAACTTTCTCATAGGAATCCGCAACGGAATAAAAATATATAAGCTTAAAAACATTATTATGTAGTTGTGTACGTAACAAGTAGTAGAAGGACTTGACCTTATTATGTAATAACTATAAATAACACTAATGTTAATAATTGTAAGTACTTAGCAATGATGATGATGATGATGGTGAGATATGAGGAGGATTACGTGTATTAATAACAACAATAATAATAATATTATTAGTAGCAACTACTTACGTTAAGAAGGTGAGAAACGAAATGTATTGTGCTATAAATGCATCATTATACGAATTATCCAACTTCTGCAATCTGTTGTATTATATTATTATTATGTAGTGTAAGTCAACTTATTCAACTGAAGCATTAATCCAAGTACATAAAATGTAGTTGTAGTTATAGATTAATGGTAACAATAACATTACTATTATTATTAATTAGGTAATAATTATAATGTTATACTAGTAAGCTGATGAGCTAATAATTTTTTTCTTCGTGTAAACATTAAGTACACGTGTGTACACAAAATACCTACAAATCTTCTTGTTTTTTTGGAACATTTAACTGACTGAATTTGTCTAGTGAGTTTAATATTGTCGTTATTTTTTAACTCTGCAATTCAGAGTCATATAACTAAATACTACTTGACTAGAGGGTGGTAAAAACGCTAAGTAATACTCCGAATAAAAACCGTGAATAGTTATTATTATTAGAATCAATATGACCATTATTATTATTATTCAAAATAATGTAACCGGTTATTTGTCAATTGTCATTTTGTGTGTCGTCGTCATCGTCGTCAGCCAACAAATACCCAAATTGATTGTTGCTGACTTCAAAAGGTAAATAAAATTGTGCTTTGTTGTATTCCTATAAATACAAAACCGTGACGTGAGTAAAAACTTTTCACTTGAACTTTTCCTTCTTTTGCTACAACTACACACCATAAATTATCACCTAATTTTCATTATTATGCAATTTTGATAAAAAAATCATAATCGTAATTAGCAATGTACACAATGTACAGCAACAACGTATCATGAAAACATTTATCAAATCACAAATGGTAGATTAGATATTATTTCTTTAAGAGGAAATAAACAAATAATAGATAGGTAATAGGTCCTAAGAACAGATCATAATAAATATTCTTATAATAATAGCGAAAGCCAGAGCATTCTAAAGGCCTAATTTACTTGTTAAAAACCATAAACTTCACCAGAGTACTTGATAATAACGGGAACGGACAGGGGGTGGAGATACAGGCTTCTTTCCGTGTCCACAAAAACTCTCGAAAAACCCTAAGTCAAATATATGGGGAATTTTCGACCTAGAATTTCTAATTTTTAGGAGTAGAAGTTGTTAGAGCAAGAAAACTTAGCTGAAGGGTCAATACATTCAAAATTTCAAAAATTTCATTTACCAATTTAAAAAAAATGGCAAAATTATAAACCTTACAATGCCAAGTACTAGGAAACTTAATTTTAGTTAACAAAATTCGTAAAATTTTATGCATTTTTTACACTTAGCTCAATTTTTTGCTCTACACGTTGTAATTGGTAGTTTGCCCTTTGAGTCATGGATAAGCCTATGTCACTTACTAGCCATATGAAGAAGGAAGAAAACTATGGAAGGCAAAAAGCGATCGATTATTGCGGCTGAAAGCTTATTCAATTTTGATGATCGTTTTGGCCGAATCGCTCTAAATCATTTTGAAAATTAATATTTTTCGGTTTCTGTTGCCTTTCAAACATGTTATAAAAACTGAATGTTGTTTGTGCAGGCCGGTAGCCAAAGCCAAGCCATAACTTCGGTGACTGCTCAAGCGACGAGATTGCCCAACATGTGGACTTGGTACCTCAATCAAGACTGAGCACCCTTTTTGAGCACCCCCTCAGTCTCACAGGCCAAGTAGCCCGCCACCCGCAGCAAA
>JAQFYB010006946.1:0-11458 GCA_034694085.1 Pogonognathellus longicornis
TTTCGATCAGCTTGAAATATTTTGTCCATAATTTCTAAGATTTCTGGTGGTGCATTTTCTGGGACATCGAATGAATTGGGATTGTGTCCTTCATTGATGTAGGTAATAACTTGCTGCAATACAGATATATATTGTCATTTAAAACTTTTTTTCAAAAAGTGCTGACTGATGAATTGAATGGGAACAGTATTACAATACATACAGTATTTTTATAATTTTAATTTTTATACTTACATAACACTTTATATGTACATATAACATTCTCATTTCTCGTTGTTTATTACAGATACGATTTTATTTTTGTACATATTCAATGTTAATAGCAGTACACCCATTAAGTTTGTTTTATCAAATATAATTATTTATTTATGATTACCGTGTTGGGAATAGGTTTTCCTTTTTTGCAATAAGGAAGCTTTCCACCAGTCCATACTTCCCACATTGTTACACCGAAAGACCAAACATCCGAAGAGAAAGAAAATTTCCCATCTTCCGATCCAAGTGATACAATGGCTTGAATAGTTTCTTTGCTGGACCATCGTATAGGAAGCGGTTTGGCTCCATCCACCTGAAAGCAGTCGTTCCATTATCAGTTAATTATTTCTTAGTAATTTCATAGTTAATTAAAATGCTTAGTAATTAGTAAAACATGATTTTTCGAAAATACAAAATTAATAGTAACTTATTATGTATATATATTACAAAGTAGTAATAACTCTCGGGGCAATTTCCAGTATTTATCAACCGACTAAGTCCAAAATCGGCAACTTTTGCTCTGTTCATTTCATCCACCAGCACGTTCCTTGCTGCCAAGTCACGATGAATGTAATTCTTGGAGTGAAGATATTCCATGCCGCAAGCAACGTCGTAACACAAACGGATCAGTGTGTTCTGAAGGAATAGTTTTATATTGCTTTATTTAATTGATAAAATTAATTATAACTGAATCGTTTAGAAAATATTGTTTTTCATCAATACATCTGAAAAGATTTATTTGATACTTTAACTATATCCCAATGAAATTTTTTTTTCTGGTTTTTAAAGTCATCTTTTTTGGTTTTATGGTATAGTAAATATGGTTTTGGAAAAAATGTTGGGTTACATACTAATTAATGTTTCTTAATTGGATTCAAACAATATATGATGCTTACAGCTATACCTCAATCAGGGCAGAACACTTTTTATTGACAATGAGCACCTTATGAGTTTATATACCCGACCGCCATATTATAAGTTAGTCGATCATCATTATACCCATCTTTGCCGTTTCACCCTGATGATGTCAATACACATGTCTAAAAACAGTATGACGGCTTTTAAAATGCTAACTTGTTCATTTTTCTTGCCATGTGTAATGGGAACGGTGCATTTACACTTAAATTTTTAAGCTGATATAAGTTGTACCGCAACAACTAAATAAAAATTGCGGCATAACTTTTTTAATGCTAAATTAACGCGTTTCATTTTTTTGTCATTTGTAATGTAAACATGCAGTTACAGGGTTAAGCGCTTTTGGTGATAAACTGATAAATAATGAATCTAGTTTTCCTTTT
This sequence comes from Pogonognathellus longicornis, assembly GCA_034694085.1. Lineage (NCBI taxonomy): Eukaryota > Metazoa > Arthropoda > Collembola > Entomobryomorpha > Tomoceridae > Pogonognathellus > Pogonognathellus longicornis. The sequence continues at coordinate 1,554 of JAQFYB010006946.1, forward strand.
TAAGCATTTTAATGTTTTTAGACAGGTGGATTGACATCAGCGTAAAAACTGCAAATAGAATATGCAAATAATATGCAATAAGATAGGTTAACTTTTCTTATGGTGGTCGGGGATAAACTCATGGGTTGCTAATTTACAGTGCTCTCAGTGCTGTCTTGAGGTTAGAATTACCTGATCCCTGGACTCTGAAGAAACAAATTTGGCCAAAGATCCGTTTTTCACGTACTCAAATACAAGAGTAGGCTCATTATTGACATCTACGGAACCAAAACACAGTAATATATTTATACATTATTCGTGGTATGTTGACCACGTCAAGAATTGTGTGGCATTTGATTTTAATACATACCAATACCAGCATCAATAATTCCCAGTAGCTTTACAATATTTCTGTGGTTTAGTTCCGTCATTGTGTTCAGTTCGCGCATTGCTTCGTCTCTTTTTGTTATGTCGTTTCCGAGTTTGAATAATATTTTTACTGCTACTCTCTCTCCATACAACAAACCTGCAAAATTATTTACATAATTATGCATAATTACCGCAACCCTTCTTAAGCTGAATTTGCTATATTGTGCAATATTTTTTTCCAGATGATTAATCAACTTTTCATTATTTTTAGCCAGCGAAAAATATGTTAGTTGGGTACCTAGGTATATTAAAGACATAAAACCCGAACCAAAACCGAACGTTTTTTTTGGTTTTGGTTCTTGATATTCAGGATATTTTCGGTTTCGGTTATAAAAAATAGGGCTGAATCATCTAAAAACCTTTTGTATAGCTATTGGAAAGGAACTGCCTCTATAATGTCTATACTACAAATGATATCTTATATTTGTAAAACTTTTTCATCACAATGCAGTATTGGCGTAAATATTCAATTACTATTGCGTAAATTTTATTATTAAGGAAAAAGTGAGTTAAAATTCACAATTTTTATATCGTTTCTTTTTTCAGTTTGGTTTCGATACAGTTCGAAACTCTTATATGATTTCGATTTTGGTTCGGTTCCAAAATAAAGAGAATTTTTACGTCTCTATAGTTACCTACTGTAATATATACACTGTATATAAATCTTATATGGAATATGTAATAATGAGTAAATACTTTAAAACTTTAACATCCTTCAAAATTATAATTAAAATTTTATAGTGCGGAAAATTCGTTAGAATAAAAGTTCACCTTCTTTTACTTCACCAAAATTTCCTCTTCCAAGAATTTTTTCATGAAGAATTGTCACAACGTTTGCCAAATTTTCTACTACTTTTCTTTCGCAATTCATTTTGCTTCAGTTTTTCAAATTGACAATACATGAATTGTTTAAATAATAATTATTTCTTTATCCTGTATCAACAATTAATACTGTGTCACAGGAGAAATATCATAGGAATATTAGAAAATCAACCACTCGTTACGTTTGCTGGTTATTTATTCCTATTCTCAACTTGATAATGCTTTATTTATTTCAAAAAATATTTTCTGCAAGATGAAAAAGTATAGCACGAATACACACAATATCACATGAAATAGTGAATTGTCCCCTCCTTGAGAATCAACTTGTCTCTCTCAGCCATAGTAAGGTTCTTATATTGGTAGGCATTGTAATTTTACTAAGTAATGTATGTAGGCAATTCTATTCGCGACAAATCGATTTGTCATTCACAACTACAATCTTATTCTGGTTTTGTCTAAGAATTATTTTTTTGCCTTTTTCCTTAATTATTCTGCACAAGAATTTGACAAACGACATTAACAGTCAATACTGCATAATATTATACCCATGTGTGTACCCAGGATCGTAAGCTGGGAGGGTGCACAGCAAGGTTTTTTTACAGAAAATAACTATTGGTAGAGCAAAATTCGAATATGAGTTACAATTGCTTGCAGCGCTTTGAATTATGTCGAAACCTACTTAAAACGAATCAAATTCGCACGCCAAAATTCAAATTTTGTCCAAATTTTTGGAACTTTTATGGCAAAATAGGCTGTTTTTGAGATCGCTCTGGGGGTGCACGTGCACCCAGCTTACTCTCTCCCCCTGGGTACGCGCCTGAATGCCTGCTATATTCTCAACCTCAACAAGACTCTTTTAAAGCAATATCCATTTAAATTGCTAAAATATTCTATTGAATGAATAATAACTTTAATAACATTACAATGGCACATAATATAAGCCACAATATAATAATAACTTATTGTTTTGATTAAATTCTCATTAAATCTAACTCACTTCACTAACTTGGAAGGCACATGATACAATATACATCATATTATTGTTAAAATAAAATGTAAGTCCTACAAATATGTATTCCGTAACGGTGGGATTGTGATTCTTCGTATAGTACGATCACAGGTTGTGGAGTCATCGTACCAGATTGCTCAATTGTTAGTATTTGATTTGTAAAAGTATTAAAATTAATTGTTACTTTACGCTACGGATTCAGTTACCACTTTAGTTTATTCTTATTTGTAATTGTAAACAACAGGTTAAGGTTGGCTGATACATTTTGCTAATACATAAAAACTCCTACTCCCACCGTCTCACTATCGGAGTGAAATGGAGTGAAATAATACTCATGTCATGTCACAACAACACAATCCAAGGGATGAGTGACAATTCCAGTATGAGGGTACATATAATATTATCTTAAAATATAGAGAAGCTTTCCACAAACTTACTGATAAACTATAAAACCTTTATTCGATACCAAAATTAGTACATTGAAAAAACAATACTAAATTAATTTGGATATTTAATTAATTTAATGTGTAACAGACAACTTACTAATATTATTATTGTTCTAATTCCTTATATCGTGCCAATGTAATTTGCCTCTCTCGACTGTATCTGCTTCCAACATTTTCGTCCACAATAGTGGCAGCCGGTAAACCCAAACCAACATTAGGTACTCGTATTTCAGTCTATTTAAAAACAAACACAACATTCAAGTGATTCAAGTATGCGCGAGGTATAATTTTTTATTTTCATTGATGTGATATTTTTGAACTTACAGAAACTATATCAGTTCTTCCCTGGTTGATGCGACCGAGGCCTTGACCCTCCTTCCACCCCATTTTCTTGAGCATACGGTTGCCCACATCATCTTTTGGGGGTTCACCATAAGTTGTAGGCTTTAAATCCTTTTTTGACTCAATGTACAGGTCCTATAGGAGGATTATAATTATTATTAAAATTAAAATATATAAATGTGATATTTTTTTCTGAAATGTTTAATGCTATCAGTTACTTTAAGCGAGTTTTTGGTTTCTCCTTGATCTGGTCCAAATTGTATTCTACGCTCTTGAGCTCGATCTCGATACATTGAAGTGCTTCCTGCAACTTCTTCGGAATGATTCGACGAACGTTCCTGAACGATTTTGTTTAAATTTTGTTTGTGCAATTCTGATAACTTCATATGTCTGCAATGAAACCCAGAATGATAATATTTATGTTCTATTTCATAGTAACATGCGATTTTTACACTTTGCATAGCATAGTATTATGCATACACGAATTTCTCATACGTTACAAAAATGTTTTAAATTATTAGTATGTCTTAAGTCTTACTTATCAAGCATATCCAAGTTGGAGAATTGACGTTGACATAAAAGACATGCCATTTTGGTATAATCACCAAACTTAGTAATGTCTGGATTGAAAAAATTGACAGTTTTTGTTGTTTTCTCGTCTCTGGTGTCATTTTTATCATCATATGCGTTGAGGTGCATTTTCTTAGATGTTTCACCTGCAGGTACTGACTATTAAGCAAATGGGACTATTTTATAATTAAAGCACACATAATGATATAAGTTACTAGCTTTTGTGAAACAAATTGCTGTTATAATTATAATTGAGTATTTGCAAAATGTAATAATATTAATGTGATAAATCTTGCCACCAGAGATGTTCGATTGTTGAAAAAACCACTTTCGTCTGAGTCAGGTTTTTGACTTCTACGTACAGGAGCTTTATTCGGATAATTGTAATTACTATCCGTGGTAGTGGCAGAAACCTTACAATACTCTTTGTTCTGCTTCGAGATTTTAGTCCATTTCTCCATATCCTTTTATATCAGCAATAAGTCATGATATTTTAAAGAATCGATGTTTTAAAGGCTATGATTGCATTGACATATTACCTTAACAAGTTTGTAAGCAACTTTGTCTTTTTTCTCAGGCTTTTTGCCATGTTTTTTCTTATCCTCTCCATTTGCAGATGCTGAAATTGAAGAATCCGTCGTAGTGTTTTTAACAGGAATATAACAGTTTTTTTCATTATCCCAGTACAAGAACTGCTGCTTTTTAGAGTCGTAGAAGTAACGTGTGTTAGGATCGTAATACAGCTCTGACACTGGATCGTAATAGTATCCACAGGAATCATCATACTGGAACCGACTAGTATCTGCACAACCTGTACATACATAAATACCAATTAAAATTAATGATAAATATTCAGCATAGTTTAATTTAAATGCAATTTCCCTGTTGAAGAAAGAGTAGTGTAAAAACGTGTTAAAAAAATGAGAAACTTACCACTTGCTTGGGGTAGGTGAGCTTTGTCGGTCCAGGAGTGTGAGGCTGGAGAACCCTATATATAAGTCAAAATGATATCTGAGTAAGTCAATTGGTTAGGAGAATGAAACATGGAGGTAACGTAGGGCAGAGTCAACTGCTGCTCGAGTACCGAAGCCGCAACCGTTTTAGATATTTCACCAATCGCTCCTTTGTAACTCTCCTCAGGTACTTTTTTGGAAATCCATCCCGCCTATATGTTTTGAAATAAATAATAGTTTATCATAATTTCTTCTATAAAAATGTTTTGACGATCGAGCTTGACTTGAATTTGAAATGTCACGCCACTCAAACCAGAATTTCTGTAATACTGATGGAACGCAACAATAAAGTTGAGATTTGTCATTAAATATAAAATGTCCAACTCTGTATTATATTTGCAATGAATAATAACCTCGCCAGATTTATTTCGATAATAATCTCTGTAGAACTTCAAGTGTGATGTATACTCTTCTGATGTTCTAGCATACGCAGATGCACTATACACAGCAAGCCTCTCGATTTCATCCTATGAAATAGAAATATTTAGTTAGTAGTTTAGTTACTTTACTGTAGAATCGCACAAATCCATAAATCTAATAGCCAGCATGATTTAGGAGTTTTAAAAACTAAGGGACTAAATCATGAATGTGATATTAAACAAACTAGTTAATACTACATTAAAATTTTCAAGCCATCTGGAATTAATTGACCTTCTGAATGGATAATATTAGTCGCCAAGATAATAATTACTAATAAGCTAAATACTTACTTCCTGATTGGATATAACAGTTGCTGTTGATGCACCACTGTTTATCCATTGAGCCGCTGCTAACGCTGTCGCACCTACAGATTTGTTGGATGAAGCCGGAGTGTGCTTAGGTTTGCAATAGGCAACTACAACTGCAAAATTATTAACATTTATTTATATAATCCAGGTTAAAAATAAAATATAGTGGAAAAGAGTCGAAGTCAATTGGAAAACGTACCTTTACAGGAGTCTATTTCTATGCCATCTTGCAATAAGACCGCGTACAATTTGGCAGCATCTTCCACACTATTTGTGTCAACGTAACACATTCCGAAAGACAAATTTGTAATGCTTTCTCTTGCTATTCGAATGCTTTTTATAGGCATGGATGCTAAATTTGCATTAGCTTCAAATGCTTGTAAGACTTTCTCTTCAGTGGTCAAAGCATCCAAACCGCTCAAAATAATTGCTAGAAAATTATCCACAAAAGAAATTAGAATATGAATCACTAGCTGCAAATATTACTCAATAGTATATTAATAAAATAGTAATGATTAATATTGAGCTCAGATAAATGAAAGCTAAGACAAATTCTACATTCTATACAAGAAAGAAACTATTTTTTTGAGATTTGAGAGCACTAACTGCAGGTTGGGTGAGGGCTTATATCATCAGTCATTATTGTTGATTTAGACAACTCCGCTGTTGTTTCAGGTCGCGGTGCATGACACTTATAACAGAATTCTCTCCTGTGGTAATTGTAACTCAAACACTGTAATTAATAAATGTTACATCACTAGTATATACATAATACCTTTAAAATCCACAGGAAATAAAGAGTATAAATACATTATTTCTATTTTCTATCACAATTTAATGGTAAAAATGCTCAATAATGCATTTAATAATAGAAAGAAAGAGGTTGCAAAACATTTGTACATGATACGTTCTGATATTAACTATTATTGATATGCATATAATTAAAAAGGTTACTTACAGTACTACAATTCCAAGGTGAGGGTAATTTGGAAAAAGCGTATACTAAATTGGCCCGATATCCACCTTCAAAGGTTACTAGACCCTGCCAATAAAGAGTATTATTTACAACGCTAGTTATTAACTTTAAATAATTCTAGTTAATTAAATGGTTTAAAAAATATTAATGTTGTGCCTTTTTGATAACCATCCATCTGGACGCATCTTGAACTGTGTAAAATTCCACGAACGCAAATCCACGTGAAGCCGCTATCATAGGGAAAATAAATGTTATTTCATTTTGTCAGCCTTGAATGTAAAAATAATTGTCTTGCCTGTATCTCTGTGTTTTATCAGTCGAATGTCTTTCACTCGTACGCCATATTTCAGCAAGTCATTCCGGATCTAGGGAAAGTAATTAAGAATTATTAGAGACCTGTAAAAGATACTAATGATATTTTTCCAGTAATCATATCAGCAGTATATTTATTACTAGATTATGCAACATACACACTCAATGATGCAATAATGATATTATTTATCTTTGCTAGTTTATGTTGCATAATACATTCTTACGTCTACTTCTGCAAGATGTGGTGCAAGGCCCCGAATCATAACAACACTACTGGGCGTTTGATATCTATCGTCTTCTTTGTACTTATCCTGGGACCATTCATCTCCACTACAATCACTGAAATAAAATATTTAATATTAAGCTAAAATTGAAATTACTGAATGTATTTCTCAGGGAGATGATAGAGACTAATGAACGCAAAAACGATTTATGCTTAAATAAATTGGATGGTCGGTTGGTGTGTCAGGTCCTCAAGCCAGCCTTTAAAAACAGACCTAAGATTTCTTTCAGAATGCCAAGGGCCTCGATCAAAATTATTAAGATTGTTTTTCTGTTTAAAACGACGTACCTATGACCTATACGGTGATTTCGGGAACTATATATATCCCCGATTTATAAACAATCCCGAACACAATTTGAAGCTATTTCTGGAAATATCGATATAATATAATACAATAAACCATTATCGCGGCATTATAAATACCTTTCATTTGAACTTGAAGCATTGCTGTCATAGTTTCTATTGCGTGGTTTATACTTTCGATCTGACCGAGATCTTGAATTTTTTGAGACTGATGGAGATCTTGACTTTCTTGACAATAATGGAGATCTTGACTTTCTTGACAATGATCGTGATCTTGATTTTCTTGACAGTGACCGTGATCTTTGACGAGGCCTAGAATGAGATTTGTAACGTGATCCGTCTGATAAAGACGAGCTTCTATGGAACCGTTTTTTGTCTCTTCGTTTTTTGTGTTTCTTGTCCACTTCACTTCGAAACGCTTCTCTGCTGTTTCTCTTCCTGTACACAAACAAGTTGGAACAAATGAAGGTTCTGTTTCATAATGGATAATTTTAACACAAGATCTAAATGATAAAACAATGTTTACTATATTTTATACAGCTTCAAAATACAAAATACACAATTCTAAATCAATAATAAACATATTCCATAACATCCTTTTCTCTTTTGTGTTTTACCAAGTAGTTCACCGACAAACATCATAGTAATATTTTTGGGGTTCATTCATCATACAACCAACGGTCAACGGTGACATATTTTGCATTTTGGTTTAATGCGTTGATAATTTAGATTGCCATCAATCTGTGTAGAGCTTGTTGGCAATCTTAATCTAGCGTTGATTGTGTAGCCCTAGAAAGAGGAGGCTAAAATCGAATTGGCTTATTCAACTTTATCTTTAATTTTATGACATTTTTAAGGCCTTTAAATAAGTAGCTTCAAAAACGTGTAGAAAGTATTACTAACATTTACAGAAAACCAGTTACTATGTACTAAATAATTCGAAATAATAATAATAATTGTCTTTGTTTTTAGAAACATAGTTGATTTACTTTTCTCGTCGTCTTCGATCACGGCCTGATTTTACATCCTTTCTACTGTTTTCAGAAGAGTCAACATCTGAAATTTCCCCTTCGCTTCTTTTATTATCTTCTTTGTTCGATTCGTTGGAAAAATCCTTCATTTCACTATCTTTCTCCATTTGTTTCTTCCCTTAATGAAGTCAGCAAATATTATATCCCCTAACTGTCAACTGTGTTGATTGAAGTATACATACAATACTGAAAATACAATCTTCTTTTTTGGCTGTCAATGGAGCAGTCACACAATCGTAATGTAGGTAGTACTCTAATACTGAATCGTAATATTAAAATATAAAATATATTTAGATAAGCTCCAATATCCTGCTACTGTTGTCTGTCTGATTTATTAAACAAGTCAACCAGAGTATGTAAAATAATAAAACGCCTATTCATAGATTGGAGAAGTTAACTCTGAGCTCGTTTGTTTACATTTTAGTGGAGGAATTTGGCGCAAAACTTAAAATATTTAATCCATTTAATAGCAGGTAAGGAAGATGAATGACACTAAACTAGTGATTCAGACAGCCCGCGTTCTATGGGGGAAAATTAGTTCATGCATCGACCTAAATGAATAGAACTTTTGCTTTTCGTACCGACGATTTCACTTGTGTAAAAACTTTAACAGATGTTTAATCCCCGCGCTGAACAACAACCTTCCGTTGAACTAGCCCGTTGAACATACTTGGTGGGCTCTGTGTAGAAAGTGTTATAAATTCTCAGCTGTTCATCGTCGGTACGTTAATCAAAATATAATGAGGATGATGGGTCAGACATCAGAGAGTGCAACTTTATAATAATAGCAAAGTGCCCGTGAATGAATTCACGGGATTCTAGAAAGGTTTAATTCATAAAAAGCAATAATGCACATCACGACCGTATCCAGCAATCGACTTCGGGGAGGGTGGAGGGCAAAATGCACAAAAAAAGAGTTTATTTTGCCCTTTCAGGGTAAAATAACCTCTTTTTTGGGATTTTGGGGGAGGCAATTGCCCGTTTGCCCAACCCCTGAATACGGGCATGATGCACATATTGAACACCCTCCATGCATTGGAAAAAGAAAAGATTCCCGTGAAATTCCCGTGTATTACCTTGGGTTCTGTTGCATTTCTGCAACACAAATTGAATCCCCTTGTCGTCCCCACGATAGTCCCCTTGTCGTAACCACGGTGGTCCAAATTGTCGTCACAACTGTATGGTCCCAAGAAGTATAAAGGAGGAGTGATAGTGTGTCAGACTCAGAAGTAGAATGAGATCGAAGATGTGGTACAGTTGATTGCTAGCAAGACCGCTTGCTAGCAATCAAGTGGTACAGGAGTAAGCAAGAACACACACTGTACTATATAATCCTATCAGTTGTCAATGATGAAGTCGCAAACATTCAAACTACCGCGGTGGTAGACCATTTGATTTGTGTAATGCTAACTAACACATAATACTGAGAGGCAGGATTGAGATTGTTGTGCGTTAGATACAGGAAAGGTGAAAGGAAAGCTATAAAAGAAAGGCACGTTCGCGTTCCCAGCACACTTGCTACTTTCGGGTGCGGCGCAGTGGCGTAGCTCACCAGGGTGCCGCCCAGGGGCAAATGCAATGCATGAAATGTAACATAACCAAATTCACCAACCACTATAAAATTATATAATGTTAGTACGCTAATAATAAGTGTTTCCTACA
>JAQFYB010006947.1:0-11457 GCA_034694085.1 Pogonognathellus longicornis
TGGAGTAAATAATCGGAGCATTCAATTCCAGAAAATAACAACTGTCGATTATAACCAAGCAAAAATTTAAGCGCTTAAGTATTGTATACCTCTATTATCTCCTTTCTCATTACTTCATATAGTTGAATGTAGTAACGTAGGTAGGTACATAAAAGTGACAAATAATTATAGGAGGAATTCCGACTTTTTCAAATATCTCATAGATAGGTACTGTAAATAAATACCTTATGCGAAAAGGATTTCATTTCGTAAGTGCAATTAAAAATCTACTATCTCTACAATCTATGTCTGACAGTCGAAGTATGGAAAAAGATTATTAATGGTTAATTTTCTTCGCTACAGTAATGTTATCTTCATAAACATTGGACTCACATTCAGCAGGACATTTTAGCAGTTTTGTTAAAGAGTAAACAATTGAGTATATCCTACATATGTCTAATTAACATTAAAAATGGATTGAAAGCTTATTGATCTGTAAGTAATAATACAATTATAATTATAATCCTTACGCAACATAAAAAGACCAACCGCTTCCAAATGCTTGTAAGTTGTAACGTTTCAATAAATTAATCTGTAATTCCTGGAAGTATTTAATACATTTCTAGTTGAGTCACTTACTATAACCACTTCTAGTGAAAATATTATATTCTATAGTACCAAAACTTTTCTACGAGTAAAAGTGCCCTACCTTTATTCTCATAATATTGTACTACATATTTTGGAACGGTTATATAGTGACGATTATTATGGAAGAAACTTCCGATTGAAATGCAATATAAGATCTCGGTTGTTTGCGCTTGCTCACATAACTTTATATCTAGACATCAATTGCAGATAGATATATCGAAATCGTCAGAAAAGTAATTTACTTTTAAACGTTTGCTTATAATATAAGTAGAGATGGGACATTTCCCCATTTGTAGAATATTTATCATAAAAATTGTAATTTGAAAAGCGTTATATTCTATATATACATAAAGTAATTGCATCATTCCCTCTTAAACGTTTTCTTCTGTGTTCTGTATTCATTTAATCTTAAGTGTATTAGAGAATGAGACTTCTCTTTTGTCATTCGTTATTACAGTATTTTGTCATTCTATAAAGTACTTTACCTTGTTCTTAGGTATGCATTTTAACTAACTGTTTGAGTTCAAAAGTGAAGCTGATGACAAACTTAATATTTACTTACAAAGAAACGCTTTCTACAAAGTGAAGAAAGATAGAAAGACTCAATAGAACATGTAATTGGATTTTCGAAACAATTCCTTTTAAGTTCTTTGGTTTGGCAGGTTTGAAACATTTCCAAGTAAAACTTGTTGTCTACCTTCATTCTGGTCACTCCCGAGAAAACGATTTCTTATTTTGAACTTTCAACAAAGCACAAAGATGTCGACATGTTCTGCTTTCAATCTTAGCTCATCTGCTGTACCGATTACTTAGAATTCTTGTCCTTATACTTTAGTAGTACCTACATGCAGTACATGTAATTTAACACTGAGAAACCGCAACGTTGCGTTGGTACACGTCTTATAACTATTATAAGCCATGTAAGACTTATATGATATATGCGCGTACAAAACGATAAAGATCATACAAACTGTCGCATGGCTAAAACTAGGGTAAAGTAGAATAATAACATTACTATTCTAGATACTTTACTTAGATAAAGATATACTACAACTGCAATAGCATAAGAAGACAAAACTTGAGCTGAACTCATTGCCCAACTTAATACACATAGTACATATATGGAGCATGTAAGAACCACGTTACCAACGTTTTTCAACACTCCCTTACCTTGTAATCCAATGTGACATTCCCTCGCTTTACCACAATGTCATTTACTGTAGTATTATAATAATGTAATACCCCTTGAAACTGTAACCTACTGTAAAAATAATTACTCTTGTATAAATCGGTTATCTCAATTAATTTGAATTTGCTGATGTCTTTGTATCGTGTTTGTGTTTATTGTCGCTGTTTCATTGCTGGATCCTTGTTTTTACCTAATCACTGATTTATATATTATATTAATGATTTAATTAAACCGTTAAACAAACGCGTATTTAAAGTAGCGGTTCACGTTCACAGAGATGAGTTCACAGAAGGTAATGAAAGTAATGGTACATACAAGGTTTCACAGACAAACTCAAACGCATTCTTATAAAGTAGAAAACCGCTACTTAATAAATAGTAATGGTCAAAATATTGAATTGCAAAATAGTATTGATAAATCATTAAATCATAATTATAGCTTCTTTTTCAGAGAAGATTCGGAAGAAAAATTTTAATACTTGGGTAGAATTTTTAAGTTTAGCCGTACAAATTATATGTCTCATTATTAGTATAGCGTGGTAACAATTGTCATTTGTTTGATTCCCATTCGATCCCAATTGGTAACATGGTTCTTGAATGTTCCCACATGTGAAGGTATGCCAATTTCCGAGTGTTTATATATCTACTATATCTTACTATATCAGCACAGCCTTGCAATTTTCTCATTTGGACATACATTACATTACATACTGCTTACTTACTATTCATGCTAAATTACATGCTTACTTAACTTTGCTTGTAAAATGATAGTCACAGTTATCAGTAGGAGAAATTTTTATGGAAATTGGTATGAAACTGCTATGAAGTTGGTAATGCATATTGTTTCAAACTTGTGAGGCATGAAATTGAAGGCTAGAGTTACAAAAAGAAGAATTTGGTAAATTAATTGTAAACTTCCTTTGTTGTTCAAACGGTTCTATCAGTCAAAGAGTATATACCTACTAAAGCAAAAAGAACTCAAAGATGTATTTTTATTTTCTGTTTGAAATTAATTGACAAGAAAAATATGACATCCTTTGGCGTAATAAAAATTGTCATATTTATAATTAGGCAAATACAACTCTCATATTGTAAAACAGTGCAGACGAAGTTTAGCATTTTTACAGTTACTTAATTACCTACCTAATATCCATTTCGGGAAAGTAAATGGTTGTTTTAACAAGTCTGTCAAAGTTTCTATCTGTAAGTATAGGATTTGTTTTGACAGAGCTGGATGAATTTATAATGAAGGAAAGTTCGTTTGTTTTTTCCAACTCTCTGAAAATAAAAAGAGAAAAGATGTTCTTCTGTGGGAGATGATTGTTCATTTTATACTGTGCCATATTGCCTTTGGCATTACAATTTACAAATATCATCGTATCATGTTCTTTAAGCCTTTTGTAGTCATCCAGACATGACATAGACCATGGAATTGGTTATTATAATACAAAAGAATTGTTTATAATTAATAAAGATCATTTGGAACTAGGTAACTAACTAGTAACTAGTATGGAAGGGAGCACATTATACAGGAGACGGGGTAAGATTCTCTAACTATTTTCAGTGAAATTATACTTTCATGAGCGGGTGTTTTCGCCTAATTATTCTACTAGGTATATCTACTTGTTTGCCCCATGTAGATCTGTAGTAGATCTAACTTTAATACATCGTGATTTTACTAATATCTACTCATTATTAATTTTGCAAGTTGTATTCTTATTCTTCTATTCTATTAATGATTGATTAGTAGGAGTACGACCAATCGACACCCATTGCGTTTCAATTATTATGATCCAACAGGAATAAATTGGAGCATTAAACTAACTTTTTCCGTTTTTCACAATTATAATTTACTGCATACTGTTGCTTAAGATCTTGGTAAGTAATAAGTACTAGTAGGAAACTGATCTTTCTTTTATCGAACGCAACTTCTTCTTTAGTGCCAAGATTATATAATACAGTTGTAATGTCGGTTACTACTTGCTACAAACTGTCATGTTCTACAAATAGTTCATCTGTTTGCAATTTTGACCTAGGTATTTCATTTCTAGACTTTCGCCTTTACTTGATTCATTTTTCGGGGGAAATCTACAAGAGTAAAGTATATAAATATACATTTACTGTGACACAAAAGGCATATGTAATATATCTGTCAACGCTCAGCACTTTCCTTACATCCTGTCGAGACTTATTTTTTAGAGCTTATAACATTCACGTTTTACATCAGTAGGAGTCTCTGCTTGCGTGGTTTCATTTTTCATATGAACATTTTTATTGGTTCTACCAGGGAGCAAGATACCATAATCATATATTATATCTTTTAGTTTGAAATCAGACCACGCCATAGTAAAAGTCAAATATGAAAAGCACAGCGCCCACTTGACAGTTGTATTTCATGAGTGACTGGTTTAAAACATGCAGTGCATAGCCAGCTTCTACATGTACAGCACAGGATGACAGAAGTTTCAAATTGGAATTGAAATCCTTTGACTATGAAGTGAAGTGGGAAACGAATCCCTGCAGAGAGGGTGTACTCATACACATAATATATACATGTACAACACATACCATATTATCAGTAGAATTGCATAACACACCTAGGTACCTATAGGTGTGTGTATGTACATACAAATACAAGTGTACAAACTAACATATTGGACATTGAATGTAAGTACGAAAGTGACTAGTAACTTCAACTAAAACGAATAACTACTTAAAAGTCCTACTATGTGCTTTCTACTTACTTACCAATGTATAGTATTGAACTTTAATCTCTGCACACGCATTTAGGTATTTCAAAGCTACATCATATGAGAGAGGGTTGACCCCAAATTCAATTTATATTTCAATTCGAAAGTTCATTCAGACTTTTGTTGACACATGCTATATTTTATTAGCAATACCAACTTGATTCTAAATACGTTTCTACAAGCATGAAACAAGTTATTAGTAGAAACAGGAAAAATAATAATGCTAGTGAATGACACATTACATGATTCCATGAAAACTTTATCGTGTGAATCATTGCACACTTTGGGTACATATAAATTGGTTTGGTTGTTAAATTTAAGCCTTTGCGTTATGTTCATAAAAATCATTCACAAAGAGGAGCTTATATTTATTGTTGTCAGATAACAAAATGTTTCCCAAAGTGGGGATTTGTATATATGTACGTTTTGGACACATATCGTGGTTATATACTATTCACCCAATACACCAACATGTGTATAGAGTTTCTCGTTAAACTACTTTATACATGGTATAAGTATAAGTATATTATATGCTACAAAGTTATCACCTTCTTACATAATACACTCTCTGTCATGTCAGTATTGCTGCAGGTTACATAAATAGCCTAACACTAAGCCTACCTTTGATAGAAATCATCAGTCTTTCCGTCTTTGTGCTAAAGTAGCATCACAAAATTATAATTGGGTTCTATTGTGAGTATTTTAGTTGATGGTTTGGTAACAAGTTCATCCTGACAATCTATGTACATATAATACTCATTGTAAATCACTGATCCATTCCGTAATTGTATATCCTATATACATAGTATAAATATTAACGTAAAATGTTAAGTTCATAAGATAAAAGGGTATACTTTCTTACGAAACTAACTTTTCTAACTTTTCTTGTAGGAGTGATCCAACTTCCTGTACAATCACCAAGTATTTAGTTGATAGTCTGAAACTAGAAAAATAGAAACCGGGAGCTGTTTAGTTAAACTGGTAGTAAATTAGTGGAATGTGACGCGTGACTGCACCTGACAAGAATGAAATAGTATGCTGACATTTCTGCCTGCCTCAATCATCATTCCTTTTCAGAACACCAACTCTCTCAACATTGTCATTGCCAACTAATAAGCACACTGTAGGTCATAAGCAAATTTGAAGGTAATTTAATTTCGCCTACTCATTAATGACAAAGTTAATAATTAACTTGCGTGTACAGGTCATCGGTCTGTCTGTAGTAAATTATAGTCATGTATGTAGCTATGTTAATGATAAGACACATCCACATAGCAATTAGTGTTTTATATGAGGTGCGTATGTATTTATATATTATATTTACCTTACCTATATAGAACTATTATTAAATGTATGTAGAGTACAAAGAACCAGCAATCACGTAATATGTGTGACCTTTTTGTCTTTGTTAGTATTCAGTAGCCTGGCAAACATTGGTTACCCGAGAAGATCACACAACATAAACATTGACAGTGAAGATTCTTGGATCAAAGTCTGGAGCTTGAGAAGATTCAATGGCTACTAATAGCAGCACAACTAATGAGGTTTCTGGATTCCCTGAAAATAAGTCTGCGGCAGCTGTGGTGGATTCGGGACGAAATGAGAGCTTAGCCAACATTGAAATAGCCGTTTTGTCAGTAATACTTTTTTTTGCTGTAGTCGGGAATGGTCTGATGCTGTTAGCATTGCGAAGGCAACTTCAATTCCGTCCCATGTCCCGAATGTATTTTTTTATGCTGAACTTGAGCGTGGCTGATCTCATGGTGGCATTTGGTAATATTTTGCCACAACTGGCATGGGACATCACGTATCGCTTCAAAGGGAATGATTTGCTTTGCCGTGTCGTCAAGTTTCTTCAGATATTCGTTTTGTATTTGTCGACCTACGTTTTGACATCCATGGCTGTTGACAGATATCTCGTTGTTTGTCACCATTCCTTCACGCGAAATCATTATGGAGGACTCAGAGGACCTAAGATTCTTGTCATTCTTTCATGGATTCTCTCATTTATCTTTGCCAGTCCACAGGCGTTCATATTCAGCTTCAAAGAATTACCCATGAATGATCAGGTAACAAAAACATCATAAAAGTTCTAATAAATCTAAACAACTTTCATTTTAATACAGAGACTCTCACTGTCACTGTTGATATTCACGATGTTAGTTCATGCCATGTGCATATGTATAACTATTAACGTTCAAATGTTGAATGTGTGTCGAAGTCACGAATACTATACAAGTGTAGTATATTTATTCGTGGTTTACAATCTCAATTAAAACCCAAGAATTCGTAAATTGAACTTATTATATTTGAGATTGAAACTTTTGGGAAAGTAATATGATTCGTTAGATCTGAGAATGACATGTTGCAGTCACAGGCACTTTAGGCATATAAATCATGATTTTATATCGTTGGATGTGACAGGCTGCCAATAGTGTTGAACTCATGTTATAATTGGTTTTCAGTAAAGAGATCTATATATTTGATATTCACATTTGAGTCAATATTGGTTAGGCATTCACACAAGGCCGTATTTAGGATTCCATTTCGGGAGGGGCAAAATACTATCGTAGCGTACAAAAGTGTCCAATATCGCGCGTCCGAAATCAATCTAAAATGCATCAAATTAAAAAAATGAACAATTGCGAGTTTTTGCACTTTTTTGGTAAAATAACCTATTTTTCCGATTGGGGGGAGTAGCAATAGTCCCCTTTGCCCCCTAAATACAGCCTTTCATTCACATATATTTGTTACATTATTAGATTGTTACATAGTTAGGTATTACTTTTGTTTGGTTGTAGCACATT
Source organism: Pogonognathellus longicornis (assembly GCA_034694085.1). NCBI lineage: Eukaryota > Metazoa > Arthropoda > Collembola > Entomobryomorpha > Tomoceridae > Pogonognathellus > Pogonognathellus longicornis. The sequence goes on from JAQFYB010006947.1 coordinate 7,373, forward strand.
CCCTTTCTCAATCTTTCAGGGAAATGAAGTAAAATATTTAACTTATAGATATGTGAATATTATAGTCCACAAGATCTGAAGATTAAAAGTTCCTTTGCGTTACACCTCTCGATAGGTATTTCTTAAGAGAAAAAGTAACTCAAGACACCCATATTGTTAGCTTTGAGTATGTACATATTATGTAGGTACTATGTAACAACAAATGTGAATTTTCGCTTTTGTTCCATGGGCAACTTTCTTTTGTGGAGTCACGTTCTGTTCAATGTTCAACGGACTCGGTTATTCTTTCTATTTTTACCTACGTGCTTCTTATACATAGAGCAAGATCCAAATTCGACTTTTACTCGGAACAACTTTTCCGACAGCATACCGCAAGACGCAAGAGAGATTCCTTTCTTTAGGTACATGAAAAAACTTTCTTTTCTTGTCTTCTGCTTCTATATACTTACATCACCGAGCTCACCGAAGTGCAAAAATTGTGCTAAACTTGTGTGCAAGATCTCATTACATTTAGAGAACACATACTATACAATAGCCAGAGCTACAGCCTCCAGCTTATTAAATCCTTGAATGAAGTGGCTATGTTAGGCCCAGAGCTTACGAGCATATACCTCTCCGTCATTTGTTTGCCTGAATGATAAAATGCTGTACGATACACCAAGCATATAGTAAGTACTATTAATATTTTTATGCCACAGCTAGTATATCATTATTATACCCAGGATATAAATATGAATGACTATCTTGAGCTCTAGTACCTTGTAACACCAAAACGGAATCCATAATGTCTGTAAATAGGGTGCAGAACGTGAAAGTTTGTGGCGGGTAGATCCGGGTAATATGTATGTTTCCAAGGAGTGATGAAATAGTGCTGGCTATGGTTCTAGGGTTCTTCTACTAGTGGGTTTTCCAGTTACGCCAAAAGCCGACTTTGCTTTCATTGCTTCCAATTCATTTGACACGTACTGTATGCAGAAGAAAATAGAGCCAAATACTACAGAGGATCATTCATGAATGATGTTATAGATGTGCAAGGTTTATAAAAGCAAAACACAGATAAATACAATGGACCCATGCATGGAATAATAGAATTAAATTGTTTCTACTCCTACTGGTACTACACATATTCTGTTAGTAATGCTGAAAGTGCAGTATATATGACTGTTGCGGACGAATAATCCTTCACTCAAATTGTTGTGTCTCGAGGGAAGCCAAACACACATTTTACAACATGAGAAACACCAGCAAATACAAGCATTGCTAAATTGCTCCGATAGGACTGTCCATTGAACATCATGACTAAAATGGCAGTGTGTAAACATAAAGAGTGGCACAGGGTCGACATTGCATAATGTGCAATTTCATGTGTATCGTCCTATTTTGTTTGCCTGTCAACGACAACTTGGCTTCTATACGTTTAGATGGATCCTCCTTCGTGATAATAACTTTTCATTGTATACTTCCAGTTGTATTTGTATCGCTCTGAAAACATTCTTGTGTAAGATAACACTTCTTTAATGGTTGTATAAAGTAGCTTTGCAAAAATTACAATGTGTACAACCGTTTTTGCAGTTTCTGTCGCAATTTCGGTATGTACATTGTTTGACTGTTTGAACTTTTATTCTGTAGCCCTATTACCACATCTGTAGGCTTATATTACTTAATAGCATATAGACGCGTATTGTCTAAATCCATATTTACTTGAGGGCACACCAAAATCATCCTATATGTTAAGACAACAAGAAATCCTGGCACAGGAAGTCTCAGGTGGCAAACAGGTTCAAATCCTTTATAAGGTTTATAAACATTTGATGTATTTGCTAACTTGCTCTCTCACATCTTGTAAAATCTTCTAGCGCACATTTTGTGAAGATATTTCACAATTCAATAGACTTCGGATCTAAAATTGCGTACTTCGGATCTAAAATTGTGTTTGAATGTCTCAAATCTTAAACCCCTAGTTCATTAATAGATTGTCATCTTTGGTTCACTTCACACTTATTCCAAGAAAGCAATTTTGTTTTGATGATTGCAGACAAAAGTTTATGATTGCTGGGCGACGTTTATTGAGCCATGGGGAGTTCGAGCTTATGTTACGTGGTTTGTAGTCTGCGCTTTTATATTACCACTGGTAATAATTGGAGCTAGTTATGGAGCTATTTGTTGCAAAGTTATAAGTTTTAATCTACCCAACGAATCGGCAGAAAGGAAGAGACTCACAGAGAAGGAACGTAAGAAGTACTCCGTCTCATCCTCATCGGATCGTAGAGGAGAAAATGATTCTGAGACGGTTGAGGAGACTCCATTACAACGGGTAAACTCTGTCTTTTTATCCGAGAATTGATACCGGATTATACCGGATTTTATACTTTTGTTGCTGGAACCTAAACCTGCACTATACACCTATGCATGATGCATGGTTTTTTAATTTCTTTAGTGGTGTGTATTGTTTATGTGTTTAACGCTACACTTAGCTTGATCGTATAGTAGTATAAGAGAAAGTGTTTAAAAGCACTTCTACAGTGTAGAAGTGTAGTATAATTATTAACAAATAGCCCACACCTGGGTATGACGGTTTCCTAAATTAATAGTAATTTGAGACCCGCACCATTTGAGTTAACAAGAGCTTTGATATTTGATAACACCTGCATCAAATTACATAAACAGGATCCCCTGTACAGGATACGAATATAGAGTAATGATGATGATTTGCTAAACGCTAGACGCACAGACCTATATTATGCGTTGAAAATTTTGCCTAAAGGAAAACAAAAATGTCAACTAAGCAGTACTAAGCTTGTTTTCAGTCGGAATAGTAATTCTAGTATGTAATTATTCAACCAAAGAGCTGTGAATGTTTATTTGATAAAACTGTGCTGTGTAATCAATGCTAATTGAGTAAATCTAATAAAATATCAAGTGATAAATCATTCTAAATTGATCAATTGAGATAAATTGCTTAAAGCAACTCATGAGTTTGAGAGAATCTTCAAAATGATTGTAAAATGAAGCTTAGTATGATATAATATACTAGGAATTGTAGGTATATTTGCATGTGAGGACGTATGTATTACTTTTTATACCTATCTCATTTCTTTGATAACTTCATTCATTCACTTCATTCCCTTTTGCATGTCCTCCATTCTACAATATTGCATTCCACTTCAGCAGATTGGAGAATAGTGAGAAGTGCCTACCTTATAGATATATATAACTTTGATTTGGTTGCTTGCACAGGCTGGAGGAGAAAAAGGATCACTAAAAAAGCAGATCAGCCGAGCTAAAATCAAAACTCTGAAACTCACTTTGGTTGTAGTCATTTGCTTTTTCGTTTGCTGGGCTCCATTCTGCATCACTCAACTCGTTATGGCATACAATCCTCCAGAAAAAGGTAGGTTTATAACTTTAGCCTAAACTTATATTTACTAAATCGATTTTTCACAAAGACGTTTCTAGTAGCAAGTGGTTCAGTTTGCAATGCTCTTGTAAAGTGGTGCGTGCTTGTAGGTATTCTATGTATTAGGTCAAATGTCACACGTGGTAAGACAAATGCCATGGGCCAACGTTTCATTTTATAATGGTAGATTGTTACCTATGTATTGTATAGCACTTGTATATTGAAACATAATAAAATATTGTTGACGGAAGCCATAGGGTCAAGCACTTTAGTAAACTCGTCTCAAATTCTCTCGATTAAATTATACTATAATATGTTCAGTCTATGGTAAATGTATTTAGGTATATTAATTTGGTAATCCTGATTAAGTGCTTCAGTGTTTGTATTCATCAACTTTCATCGACTCATTTCATTATGCTGAAATGATGAAAATACGCATTAAAAAATTATTCACGTTGTAATACCAGTCTTATAACTGCATACAATAATTTTATACCCAGTATACCTTGACATCGGATTCTTGATTCATTATCCAGAGTGTATTTATTCATTAAGCATTATATTTAAACAGAATAATTTAAAACAAGCGAGTCATAATTTAATTCTTGCATATATCCTACACAGAAGCCAGCTCGTTTGCTGTCATCCTGCTTCTTCTAGCTGCGTTGAATTCCTGTACAAACCCATG
>JAQFYB010006948.1:0-11457 GCA_034694085.1 Pogonognathellus longicornis
AATGGGTGTCTGAAACAAAATGCTTGGGAAAAAACTGCGAAAGCAGTAATAACACCTCAATGGAAATGCAGCTTAAGGCTTATTCTCTTCAGCAGTAAACTCAAACTCGAAAAACCTATGCCTCACAAAAAGAACAATATGCCTATTGTTAATATTAATAATACAATGGGGCTATTGTATTTTTGCGACGCCTCAGGGGTTTCGAGTCTGAGGTTAGTGTGTGACAACTATAAAACTTGCGCTTTAAGGTGTTATGTTGTTTATAAAATGCGGCTGTCTAAATAAATTATTAAGTAGACATATAACATACACACATTAATATTTAATAATAATTAGCCTCACAAGTTTATAAAAACTTGTGGATATCAGCGTTTTAAAACTTCATATATCTATCGGTGACCGGTGTTCCCCATGCTGCACGTATTTGAGCGCGGGGCCCCGGGCGGTCGCCCGGGTTGCCCATGCCTAAGACCGGCACTGGAGACGCGTATCAAAAAACAAAGTTTGAGAAGCGAATCATTCCAATCCGTAATGTAAAGTATATTGCCCCCCAGACATAAGTAAAGTAAAGCCATAGCAGAGAAAATATCAACTTAAAAAAACCCGTTGGATTGAGTTGAAACTTTCAAACTCACATCAATTGTAGATAATAATGTTAAAATCATTTTAAAAAGGTACCATACATTTACTATCCACACTCAATATTTTAAGATTCACAAACATTATAATAATGTTTGTGTTTTCTTGGCATGATTCTTTGTTAGGTTTGAAATAAAAAAGTGTAACGCAATATGAATTTTATATTTGTTTAAGATATTTATTTATCTGCGGGCCCTCGAAATATGTAGTACCGTGGGACCAATGGCCGCGAGAAGGGCAACCCTGCCAGGGACCGCGGTCCCGGGAAGAGAAGGAAAGGACATTTTTGCCGCGAAGGAAGCAAAAATTTTCCCGGGAAAATTTCACTCATTATTTCGATTGTGGGGCAAATGAGCTTTGAAATTATCGACACCTGTTCAGATTCTGGGCAAGTCCGCTCTGTTTTGTTGTAAATTCATTGCAATTCTCATTGCTTCTTTAGGCGACCTCTGTAGATTTCTTTCGCCAATTGTGCAGCTATTGCTTCTAATCTTTACATTGTGCTTTAATCCGGGAAATCGGGAAGATTTTTCAACCTGGGACTGGCGGTCCCGGGAAATCGGGAAGATTTTTAAACCCGGGACCGGCGGTCCCGGGAAATCGAGAAAATTTGCTTCTGGGAAAGCGGGAAGGCATTTCCCTGGTCCCGGGAAGTTTGGAAGGTTTCGAGGGCCCGTTTATCTGTTATGATGATCATATCACTATTTGCCATTTCGTTCCCTAATTGTCCCGTCAGCGCGAAGCGCCGCTCTGATCCACAAGTTTCCTACATAACAGAAAGACACTAATTGCATTACTATGAAGTAGCTGTGCTATTTAATAAATCCAGACTGACAAAAATCCGATTAAAAACCGTTGATTTATTCGTTATAAACGTTGTTTGTTGTCGTGTAATTATAATAATTCGTTCACAGTACATTGTTCATATCGAATGTTAATTAAACTATAAAATACATTTTCTGTACACTTCAGTTTTGGAAGCTACATTTTATTTGTATCTATTACACAGTACTCTCTTCCACTACATAAGTTATCGATTTATTCCCATCGTAAGTCAGAAAGTAAAATAATTTATAACGATTTTGTATACTATTTACATTGGCATGCATATAACTATTGTGTAAAGGGATTCTAGTAAGATAAAAATAAATAGTTGAAGAAATGGTTCTCGGTAAATGCCTGCATTGTACAATACGACACACAGATACTTGCTATCGAAATTAAATGCCTACTGCTGCTAAAACTAGAATATAGCGAAATCCCAAATGCAGGTATAACATAATGCTCTGTTGCAAAAAATTGCAGTGCGTCAAGTTAATATTAACTACACAATCAATCAGACCTGTTGTAGGTTGAGCTCAAAGTAGCCGTTAGTCGTAAGCCAACTCATTAGAGTGTTCACTTACGAAAAGCACACTTTGAATTGAAACCAGAAATTGAAAGTCAGCTTTTTCGCACTTGCACACCTAATGAGTTGGCTTACGACTAACGGCTACTTCGACTTCCACCCACAACGGTTCTGCTATCAACTAAACTAATTCTAAACTAATTTCTGGATTTCTACAATTATAATTCACTGATAGGAATAATGTGGGTAGGCGGCCAGAACATATGAAGACCCACACATTGCCTGTGATGCGGTCATTCCGACATTGACATGATGGTGCATTGGAACGGTGAGCTGTTGTGAGAGATGAGAATGAAGTTGGCCAATCTGAGGATGAGAAATGGGTGAGGGTGGGAGTTGAGTGGAGGAATTGTCGTTGTCTTGCTGGATTTGGCTGGAGAGGGGTGTGGGGATACTTGACTGGAGAGTGTTGACAACATTGGAAGAGGTGGATCCGGCATTACAGATTGTGGCTGCGGCGGCGGTTAGAAAATGGTGTGCGGCGGCGGAGGAGTAGGGGTGATGGGGACTGTGCATGTGGTGGTGGTGAGAGTGATGGAGATGATGTTGGTGAGCGGCTGCGACGGCTGCTGCGTGTTGATGACTAGTCATGGCAAAATGTGTCATTGGAGATCCCGTTGTTGTGAGGAGCCCTTGAGCGTTTGCTTGAGAGACGCTGCTCAAGGCGCAGGAGCTGGACTGTGAAAGAGGGATTTGGGAGACAGGGGATAAAATGATGTCAGCCCCACCGTTGCAGGAAATTGTGGTGAGTCCGTGGGACAATTGATGATGGATGGGTGGAGACGGAGGTTGGGGTGGGGGATGAACAATCTGCACTGGACTGGGTGTGGGGATTTGCATGGACATGATCACAGACATTGGTGGAGTCACGGAGCAGTTGGATGATGAACAAGAAGAATTGGAAGAAGAAGTTGCTGACTGAAGGGTGGAGAGAATACAGGATTTTCCATCACTAGGAGTTTGAGCATTGTTGTGAGACATGATGGACTGTACATTGTGAGCTGATTTGGCACTCTGATTCTGGTTATGACACATGGCAGCTGAAGATGAACCATCATCCCCCAAAGGATCAATGTTATTTGTAGCTTCGTTGATTTCCTGATCTGATTCCAGCTCTCTATCTGAACACTGGGACTCAGAAGGTTCGGAAATTATTTTTCTGGTATTTGGCGGATGTTTTCTCATGTGTTTCTTCAAAGCTTGTTTTCTTACAAAAACTCTTGAGCAACTTTCACAGGCAAAAGCTCTGGGTTTATGTGTGGCATTTTTGGAAGCCATCATTTCGTCAACAAGTAATGCGCAAGGAAGATTATTATTACTGCCTTCTAAGGAACTTAAAGATGTGCCTCTGGAGGACCCCACGGCCAATTGTGACGTTGTTGAGTTTGTGTTGGCTGAACTGCCGGATTGAGCCACATGTTGATCTAAATTCAGAGTTACCAGAGCTTCTGGGTGGAACTTTTTTATATGAGCTTTAAGACTTTGTCTCTGAATGAAATATTTTGTACACAGTGGGCACAGCAATGTTTGTCCTTGGGCTTTGGCTTCTTCGTGTCTGGCCATGTGTTTTTCCAGTCTATCTTTTCCGGTAACAAAACGGAGACACTCAGGACACTGATGCTTATTTCCCATTCCATGTAACTTGACGTGTTGCTTCAGAATATCAGGACGCAGAAATTGTTTTTGACACATTGGACAATTGTGAATCTCATCTGTGCCATGCGATTTCAGATGATCGCTCAGTTTATCCCTTCGTGAAAATCGTTTCTGGCAAATATCACAAACAAACATCTTTTCTTCTGAATGAACATACATGTGTCGCATCAGTTTATCCCTCCTTGCAAATCGCTTTCCACATTTTTCGCATTGCGAGTAACGTTCAGTGGCGTGTGAAGCTTTGTGATTTTCAAGCCGTCTTTCAACAGTGAAACCCTTTCCGCAAACTCCACAATTGAACCCTCCAGCTTTAGATTTCTTTTTGCAACTATTTATAGCTTTAGAGGCTTTAAACGAAGAAAGGTTTTTAGTACTTGATCTCATCGTCATACTCCTACTAATCACACGCTTTGTTCCTGATGTTTTGACAACCAATTTCTTTTTACTTGGAGGCTCGTCGGGTTTTTCTTTCACTTCGTCCTCATCCTCAACACTTTGAAAAACATCGTCATCTCTGTTTTCAATCTGAGCCTCGTAGTCATTTTCGTCGTGACTATTTTCATTCTCATCCGACTCATCTTCGTTCTCATCGTCTTCATCCTCATCTTCATAAACCCCCTTCGATTTCATTCCGTTTGCGAAATTTAGTTCGGATTTCTCCTTTTCCTCGCTATTCGACAAAGAAAACCTTGTTTTGCGAACCGAACCTTTGATGGCAGAAGATCCGGACTCCACATCCTCAAAATCATCTTCATCTTCTTCATCTACATCACTGGCACTTTCCTGCAACATTGTTCTTCCACTACCATTATCGTCTTCTGTATCACTGACAGCGCTTTCTTCAAAACCGTCCTCACTATCCGTTTCTTCCCTCGTTTCTGAAGTCTTAGATTTAAAGTCACAGCTCTCATCCGTGGAAAATTTCCCTTGTGCTGAACCATTATTGTCAAATACAGAAACTAGGGTTAATTTTCTTTCCCTGCTTTTCAAAGTATGGATACTCAGGGTACAAGAGTGTTTATCCAGACGTGCGTCGTCGGCAAACTGAGCTTCACACTGTACACATCTGAACGGATTTCCTGAGTGGTGTACTTCATTTAAATGAGATTTGAGCATTTTTTTGAGATTAAACGATCGTTCGCACATTGGACAACAATATTTTTTAGCATTATTTAAAGTAGAAGGAAATGAATGTGCTAAAGACTTTTTTGCTTCACACTCTGACGAATTAGTCAGTTCAGATGTTTGATCCTTGTCGGACAATTCCACTTCGTCTACAACCATTAAAGGCTCTTCCCCGTCACAATCATTCTTATGTATCCCAATGCACTGCTGTGACGTGCTCAACTTCCCTGTCCCACTTTGGGATGACTCGTCACTTGTTGCTCCACTGTTTGACGAGGTATTTAAATCCAACTCCAACGGTACTATTGATTGTACGGCTTGAATTTGTTGTGAATTCTGACCCAAATTGACATTGTTATTTGTCAGGCAACTGTGGGGACCCAATATCTCGTGTGGAAGCATTCCACCGTTGGTATGATCGCTCGACCCTTCTTGTGCTGTTGATTCTTGTTGGTGGGATTGTTGTAATGAGCTTTCTTGATTTTGTAGATGATGGTTTAATTTTTCATTCACAATATTTCGAGCTCCCGCATGATGAGACCCGTTTTCGGAGTTTCTCTTTAAATCATCTTCCGAATCAAATTCATCCCACCAACTAGACTCTTCGGCACTTGACTGCAATTCGTGAGGTTGGGGGTGAGGATGTTGTTGGGAAGGATGTTGCTGTTGCTGCGGCGCATGTTGTTGTTGCTGCTGGGATGGATGTTGCTGTGGTTGGGGAGGATGTTGCTGTGGTTGGGGAGGATGTTGCTGTGGTTGGGGAGGATGCTGCTGCTGTTGAGGAGGATGCTGCTGCGGTTGGGGAGGATGTTGCTGCGGTTGGGGAGGATGTTGTTGTTGTTGGGGTGGATGTTGTTGCTGAAGGTGTTTTTCTGTAACAATTACATGCGACAAATGATTCATACTATGTTCTGTTTGATGAGACAGCATTCTTTTCCCATTATTCATTGCTTCTGGTGGTTGAGACGTGATGTATGAAGAAATTGGCATTGGATGGTTTGCTTTATCCGACGGTGGTGGTAATGGGGGCGGTGGCTTTGGATCTAAAATGAAAGTGACTTTTTTAATTATAAGCTGGTTATATATTAGGTAAGGTTCCTACACAAATAGATTAATGCATATTTTAAAATATTAAATGTTGTAATAAGTGACTTTATCAAACAATACAACAAGCGGAAAATACAGGGTGGTGCGTAGCTAAAGTGTCACACCACTGTGCTATATTCCAGACATTGCCGAACATCAAGTTTTAAACCAATCCAAAGATAAGGGAATTCTACATTGATTTGTCACTTAATTTTGCTATTTACTTTCACATTTTCGCATTTTATGACAGCTTGAAAAACAATCTCAAGAATTGTACCTTGTTGACTAATAGCGAGACATTTGGTCTTAATGGATTTTTAATAGTTAATAATTAATGGTAATCATACCAATTATTAAAGAGAAATTATTGTTCCTGAGGCTTCGTAGACTTTTTATTAGCCAAAAAGGGACAACTTTTTGTATTTTTTTCAAGCTGTCATAAAACGAAAAAATTGGCAGGTAATTAGTAATTAGGCATCTTAGGTAATTGGAAGTGACAAATCATGTAGAATTTCCTGCTCTTTTAATCGGTGTAGGTGTTTATATTCCACAATGCTCTGAATATAGCATTGTGGTAAGTTACTTCGGTTACGCACCAACCTGTACAATATATACACCATATAGTACGTATACTCACCTAAATGATTAGTGTTCATAGGAATATGGTCCGGGTAAAGCTCAACAATAAGGCAGTCTTCAAATGTAAATAAAACCCCTCTGACACTATGTCTATGATCTTCTTTATGGCTTTGAATATTTTGAGAATTAGGATTTCTGAGACGGCAAATAGCACACCCCATAAGATTGCTATTCTTTGAAAGACCAGCTTCGGCACACGAAGAAAATCCGTTATGAAAACCTCCGGTGATGCCATTGAAAGAGTTCTGCAATTGTTTTAAGTGGAGGACCACACGTCCTTCATAATACATCTTCCCCTGAACATTGTACCCCAAATTGGGATCAGAGTTGGACTGAGAGCTGTTGTCCTCATCATGCGGAATAGGGTTGGAGGGAAAATGGCCGGGAGATTGCTGAACCGGAAGCGAAATAGGATTTACCACCATTGGATTTGCAGATAAGGAGTGTTGGTGGGGGTGAGTAATTTGCTGTGAAGGAAGCGCGTGAGCCAGAGATGGATTTGTTGTATTGTGGTTATGTGAGTGTGCCATTGCACTGTTGACTAGTGTGGATTTTTGATGCTGACATTGTTCTTGGCCCATCGCTGACATCATTGGCGGTTGCTGCTGCATGGGGTCACCCTGCAAAGAATTCACTTGCAAAGCTTCTTGTTGGCATTGAACTAACGATCCATTGTCAATGGTATGGGACATTGCCACCGACTGTCGATGTTGCTGTTGCTCATGGACCAATGACATTGGTACTGAAACATCTTCTTCCCCTTCGTCATCGTCCTCTTCATCCTCATCTGAAGCTTCATCAGACTCTTCTAAAACTGAAAATATAGCCAGACATTTCAATTGAAATATTACAAGAAAAACTACCAATAGAAAGAACTTTTCAATTAAATGTTGAATTTAATGCAATGTGTATTTACCGTCACCATTGTATTTACCACCACTATCTAACGTCATTGGCTGAGAAATGGAATGAGCTTCTGGATCATTTTGGTCGGAAGAACAAGTAGGGTTATCCACTGTCACTTGGCTACCTTCCACCATAGCGTGCGATGAACATGAAATATTTATACTTCCTGAAGACGGGTTTAAATGCGATGTCGACAAGCACACGGGAGACTGAAAACGATGCCGAAAATGAGAGGGCAATAACTGGTTCCCTCCGAACATCATTTCGGGGGTGTTCATCCCATTTAATAAACATTCCACCGGCACTGGCCAAACCTCCGCGGTATTCCAGCTATTTTCCATTACTCGTGAATGAGGATCAGTCATTCTGTAAACATTTCAGAGACATCAACATTACAACACGAAATAACACACGTCAATTCGTATCATTATGAGACGCAGTTTAGATAATACTTTGAATAGTTAATTAAGATTGGCCATATGACATAATACGAGTAATCACTAGTTAGTATCAAACAGTTTTGCTATATACAACATTATGCTGTTGCGTTTTTAAGCTACCAAGTTATATACACAGAACATAAAGGAATTCTGTTGTTATTCAATTAACTATTGATCACAGCCACAGCTGCTATTGAATGCTGTTTTTGCGTTTTAGTTTCTACGTCTAATAACTAATCATACACACAACACAAATGCAAGTTACGTGTTAAATGCATAATATAAAATACTCACAGACTAACAATGAAAAACTATAAGATTGCTGCAAAGCTTACACTACTTTTAAAACCACAATGCATTTTCTGATAACAAGTCTTGCTTATTGATTGTTAGTTGTTAGTTAAGGAACAAATCTTAATAATGTTTACAATAATACACAAATTCTTACCCGATAGCAATTCAAGAGGCGATAACAAGGTTAAAAGTTTCGAAACAAGTAGTAGTGATCTTATTTCTTGTTTTTGTATTTGTTTCCATTGTTAAAAATCTTTAAACTGCACTCTTCCACTGTACGAAAAACTGTAAAAAAGTATTAAATCTTACTGTTCTACTGAATTTGCAAATGAATAATTCATAATATATTATTGGCAGAAACGTAACGATTAACATATAATAATATTATGTATCTGTTGGATGTGGATAAACTTGGTGCATGTATAATATTTTGTTTCCTGTGCCAGCAGAATAGCAGAAACGAGACAACAGCAAGATGTAAGAAGAAGCAGTCTTTGTAAATCATCTGGGAATCGCTTGTTCGTTTCCTTCGTATTATATAAAACTATTCCTACACCTAGTCGGTTCATAAGTCTTAGTGTTAGTCGTTCGTTGGGAAAGTATAGACCGCGACCGCTTCTTAAATTCCATTACAGTTTTACTTAGATTTCTTGCACACCCGATTAACTATCTTAAATAATGCATTTATTTAATTATAATAAAAAAACCACATATTTTTAATAATGAGCTCTCTTTGAAATACAGGTTTATTATTAGATATGCTTCAACTAATAGTTCATCAATTTTTTATAGTTAGAGTGAAACATATTATTAAGTTAGAGTAGAAAGCGCTGGTGGACAAATACGGTATCCTTGGATCCAGCATACTCACTGTTTACCTTTAAGAAAAAATATTGGGGAAAATGGCAACGGAAAGGTAAATTGGAAGAACATAATATGGAAAACCTGAATGAAGCTAAAATCTGCAAATAAAATTGAACGGTAAGTGAAGTTGAGGAAAATTGGGAGAAGGCTATCAAAATTTGTCTTCATTTATAAGCTATAAAAATAACCAATTAAAACATTGCAACATCTGCCAAAATTTCATGTTACTCTGATTTGGTATTTTCCAGCTATAAGCGCATGTTTTTGTTAAAATATTTGATGCAATGATTGAAATAAACAAATAAATATTTTTTGGAGTAATTAGATTCAATGCTTGTTCAATGAATGCCAAATTTTGGCATTTGCTCATTGCTCATATCAAAGTAGTGTACATGGACGGACGGTCTTGTATCCCACCATTCCCATCCACAACCGAAATCCCAAAAAAATGGGTATATTTTGCCGTAAATAGTGAAAAACTCGCCACCTTTAATGTATTCTGTGTTGTTTTTTTGCTCAAATTGGCTTAATTTTTTGGGGCTACGCGAGATAATGACAACATGGGTACCTACATCATCTTGGAATCTTGACCTCCACCAAATCGATTTTCTAGACACGACATTGATTCCAATAATATATTTGTCTGTTTCCCCGTGGTTTGCATATTTTAGGGCTTGGTTTTATAAAGTATAAAGTCGGGAAATTTTTCATGTTCAGTAGGAAATATTTAGGATACCGTGAAGAAAATATTTTTTCCACCAGCTCCAGAAAGCCTACACAAAATAATACTAGTAAACAAATCGAATTACCAAAAATTATTTTCCTATAAAAAGTAGTAAACCACCACAATAACTTTCAATTGAAAGTAGTTGAAATTATGATCCGACTAGGTATGTGTACGTAAACATACTAGGTGCTATACGTATACACATAGCGACATAGCCAAATATAAATATACACATAATACACATATACACACGTTTATATACACATTTATTTACATGGTTGTTGAGGCCTCACATTCACATGAACTGCCGCTACTGCATTCACTCTGTCCCTAAAGGATTTCTTTATTTTATGTTTATAGTTGATAAGTTGATGTTGGTAGACTCTACTATAGTGTCCTTATTTAATTTTATACCCCACAATTCCATTGACTATTGACTAGGACAATAGGAAATTCATACTGCCCGATCCACTGCAACAATGATAGGTCTAGGGTCTAGGACTACTACAGTACCGAACCGACACGACTTGCTGTGCAATGTCAACATAACAATACATATTACTACGCGCTACGTTCAACGTTATTACCATAGCTAGGAAATGCAGGTAAAAGCGTATCCGTTTCTCCAAAGCAAACTCGGTATCTAGTATCTCGACGTTTATAAAGTAATAAGTTTAAATACAAAATCCTATCGTGCCTATAAATGCCTATTTGCCTATTTTTGGTTTTTAGTGCCTATTTGGCCACTTTTGGTTTTTAGGGATATTTCGACCGTTTTGGCTGCAATACTGCCTATTTTGAAGATTGTTTGGCTACAATGATGCAATATAATAACAAATTTTGGTCAAACTGATTACTATTTTCTAGTCACGGTTGTGTTGAATTTTAAAGTGTAACACTGAAGAAAGAAACCTCAATGATTTGGAATCATTGAGTATTGAGAGAGCAGAGTTCGGAATTTGGGAAAATACATTTTCCCACTTTTTTCCACCCACTGGGAAAATTGGGAAAAAACGAGAAAAAATGCATTACTGTGAACTATTCGGACATTTATCGAAATTATTGTGTTAGCTACAGAAAATAGATTAAAATAGTAGCACAAAAGTTTAATTAAATATGTGAAATATAAAAAAAACTGCAATATTAGGTTGGTGCAAATTTCTTGTTTGAGTGGGAAAAAGGTTTTTTTCCTAATGGGAAGGCGAACACTGGCAGAGGGGTTATATCACCGACAAAAGTTTGCACTATGCCCAAATTTTATGCATGTTAGATTGATTTTGGTCTTAATTGGCTCAAATTTTCCGTTCGAGCGCCTTTGTACTTTATATTGCAATCTGGCTGATCCAGAAATACAATTATCGTTACGACCATATGAAAATCTAATTGCTTCCCCTTTGGAGTAAGCTAATCATTCAGGAGACTGAATATAATAGTTAAAAACAGCAATTATACCATCAAAATGAATATTATAGGTATGTACGTACATATTGAATAGAAAAACGTGTGTGATTTATTGAGACATTTTTATTTTTAGCAATAAGATAATTAAAATCACAAACCTTACAACGAAAATAAGTTCATTGCAAATTATTTAAATCAGGGTTGAAAGTCCGGGAGATATGGAACTACGGACATTTACGGAAAAATACGTATTTTACGGGAACGAAAAAATC
>JAQFYB010006949.1:0-11457 GCA_034694085.1 Pogonognathellus longicornis
CTCACTTCTCAAACAACATTCAAGCGGTAATGATTCCTCTCTATATTATGTCAAAAACCGCATTTCTATACTCTTTGAGTTCAGTGTAAAGCTATAAAAAATGCTGAATACAAGAATATTATAATAATAATAATATAAGCTCGGGCTTGTGTAGGCGGTTTTACTGTTCCAAATGGCTCATTATTATTTGCACAAAGTGTGTTGTATTGACGATTATTCTTTTCCTTATGAATTTTTATTGCGTTTTCATAAGTGGTAAGAAGCATTTCTAATTCATTAGATTACAACATTCACAGAATTAGTATCTGTGCATAAAGACCAATATTATTACAGTTATGGAAACATAATACAGATACACTGCATGCAATGTATATGATAATGTAAATTGAGGCGGCGTGGAGTGAAGTGAACTGAAAAATATGCATAAATGCATTGCCTAAGTTTATATATGGGCGAACTATCCAAATTTTAATGCAAAATAAACTGGCGTATGCAGATTAAGAGAAGACTCAAACGGAACGGAATATATAAGGACAGTGATCTCGTGTTTTAAGTTAATTGACACGAGTAAGCACACTTAATTGTTATGCATCTTGCTCATTGTGCGAATTTATGACGAATTATCAGTACATAATAAATTATTTAATAATATGTGTACACGATAATTTAATAAATAATTAGTCTCGAGGTGCAAATAGTGACTCTATATGGAATCCATTGATTCATTGCATTTGTAACGTCAACGGCTACAACCTACAATAATGTGTTATTGAAATGTTATGAATACACATAATAAATACATACTTTGATACACTCAGTCATTTGTGTCTTACTAGAGGATTAGTTTCTACAGCCATAGACTCGCGAATGAATTGTCGACTTATTAGGTGCGTTATACTTACGACCAATATAATGACTCTCATCCCCACTACATTATCGTCCATTTTATATCTTCTATATTGTTTCTACGACTCAGTTCATGCCAATATTTATTATCAATAATTCCTTACCGAGTATTTAACTCCGTCCAAATATGGCGCACATGATAAACATTAGTCTTTCCGAGACAATTACGCTCAATATGCACAAAGTGAACCATCAATACTACACGTAAACCTCAATGCAACAAATGCACTTTATTATTTTCTAACTGTAACAAGGGATTTAGCAACTATTTCATTTTTAGCAATCCTCGGGCTGCAAAAAATGTGTCATATCTGTATTGTAATCATTACTCTCCTTACTGTTGCGTATATACCCAGTGTCCACCTTACTTACGGTATTTTAGTTTGTTCTATTAAATCAAAGCTAATTTACACTTTAAGCACCGATATTGAAATGAAAGATGGTATAATGCATGTTATTATAGAGATGTACTTAGGTATTTTAGTATGCATTAAACCATTTTTCTTTAACTTTATTGCCTTAATCTTACTGATCTAACCACAGATACATTTACATTTGTTCAGGTTTCATTAGAAGTGACACGTATTTCGATTGGACGCAATAGCTGCGTACTTTATAGTTATTGCTGTCAAATTTGGTTGGCATTTTCATTTATCTGATGTCAGATTTGATAAAACAAATAAATTACTGATAGAAATCTAAAGGTCCGTCCTTGAAATCCTTTTTTTAATATCTTGTATCTTCCATAAACTCATTTTTAAACTGGGGGTACACCTCAATTCGTATTAAGACACCTTTAGAGTGATAAGACATGTTGGTTGTCACGTAAAAACTTTTATTTTGCAAAGGCCTGAAGGAGTGATAGGCACTAAAATGGAAGGAGTATAATTTTTCTATGGCACATTTATGCGATCTAGTTTACAAGAACAAGTGTTGCCCATTAATTTCTGATTTCATATTCAACGAGTTGTTCAATTACATGAAAAAGCATTTAGTTAGCTGACTATAACAATTCGCGACACGGCAATCGTCATAAAACTCATGTAAAATAATAACGTAAGGTAGTACAAAATACATAGTAGTGCTCAAGCAATACTACAAATATGCAATTAGACATTTATTGTAGTGTGTGGAAGTACACGTTCTTGCTTTGCACTTAGCATTGCACATTGCATACGTGTATTTATTCTAGTAATGAAATGTATATGACTAACATGTTCACTAAACTACGCATGATAAAATTTAAAATGTAATGTGAGTAAATAGCTTAGTCACACGAAGAGATACAACAGAGTACAGGAGATACAAAGGTAGATGTGCATGTCGCATACATATTGTGAATCTGTTATGCATGCACTTACAAAGTTGTAGTACAAACGAAAGCCTGAAGTGTACTATAAATGACGCCTCGTAGTATAACTACTACTTAGTGATGGTGAAATTGAATATTACCTTGAAAATCTGTATTACTGTAGCATAACAGAGTTAACTCAGTGAATGCAGACGGAGTCAAGTATTATGTCTCACAGATCATTACATTATTCTGCCTGTTTGAGTATTATACACAAAATACAAAGCTACAACACGTCTAAAAGAATAATATGAAGTATACCTATCTGTCTGTGTATAGTTTAGATTGAGAGTAATATGACTATGTGCTGGTGGTGGTGGCTTGCATCACTAATGCATAAGTACATAAGCTTTTCGTACTCGTGAATTCATTATGCACACGACGAGCAGGGCATATTATGATGTGATCGGATAATGTACACGAACAGAAGAGGAGAATAAGCAGAGGAACCTAACACACAACATACACACTAGACAGGACTATCACTGTTGTGATTTACAGAATATGAATAATGAAGTAGAATTTCATTTATGGAAACTTGTCTGGTCTGGGTGTCTTCTTCTCTTATGCTCATCCTCTCTGGCTTGTCTTCTCAAGTCAAAGTCTTTCTCATACTACTAGCACGAATTACAAATATAGCAGGGACCAACACGTACGCAGAATGTGCACTCACTTTTTAGTATACTGTGTAGAATAACAAACACAGATTTTCTTTGCAACTATCAACTATGTAAGTATTACAATGTATGTACAACATAAAGTGTAGTATGCCTACATAGCAATATAAATATAATCCACATTCTCAACTCAAGGCAAGGCAGCTAATGCAATATTCTGTGCAATGTTATAGTAGTGTGGTAGGTGTATCTAATATTATTTGCTGGTAAAAAGTGTTGAACCTACTAATACTTACGTGTATGGCTGTTAAATAACATGTTCTACAGAAAAGTCAGAGTTCACTCTACATTGGATTACATTGTAGTTTAGCTTAGCTATAGTCGTGCCATATAATACACTAAAGAATCATGTATGTATGTATTAAAGCTCTTCGGGGCTCATTGCAAATAACAAATTGAAATTATTTTTTACAGCATGTAATTTGATGCAAGTTTGTATTTTTAGATTGTGCATGAACTTGAGTAGCTTGAAAGATCACATTAAAAGCAGCATCCTCTTCAGGTGCCCAACTCCAGAAATGGTTACAGAGTGAAAAAAATAATATTTGTAAAGATCTGATAAGTAGTTTCGTATTATTATTATTATCATTAGTGAAGCTTTAACGAAAGCGTAATAGAAATACATCTGAAGATGACCTCTGTTCACTTTGTGTGTTGTGTTGTAAGATTAGGTAGATATACTTTTCCTCAGGGCGCATCAACATAATGACGGGTTATACGAAGAGCTTATCATCATTATATTATGTGCACTCGTCTCGTTCAAGCGTATATAGAAGCAGACAAGGCAAATCAAATAGCATACAGCACACAGTAGACCAAAAATAAGTATGTTGTGGTTTCGTTTCATGTAAAGAAGGAGCTTCATTAATATTTCAGCTTTTGGTGTTTTTCTTGTATCTGTGTGAGGAGACTTTATTATAGCTTACTAGTTGAGGTCATATACCTATGCAATGCATTCAGCTATTTTGACGGTATGATTCCCTTTGGTGTGGTTTTACCTTTAACTCTACCATCATAGAGACGACAGCAGTCAAGCAAAATCAAAAACTTTTAAAATAAAATGAAGAATGAAGGAATTCATTCCTATCATACTTTTACTACTTACATTTTTATGAGACTTTTTTGATAGATCCATACCGATTTGAGTTGTTGTTGGTGTGTTCATTGGTATGTATGCTGCTATTTTTTATTCAAGAAATTTCCTTGGTATTCAGATATATGAAATATTTTGAATTTTATTTTACATCTACAAGCTTTTAAGTACCTACTAGATGCGATTCAGTCATTCTGAGTCAAATGAATGGATGAAAGAAGAGCCTCCTGTAGGCTACTTGCTTTACATTACTGTTGATTGCACTTTATTCTCTGTGAGAAAATGTCTTGTCATGAGAAAATGCAGCTTAACTGGCAGCTCCTTCCAGCCAAAAGCGAGAACACTAAGCTTTCTGTATCTGTGTACCTTTACTCTTTCGATTTCAAAAGCAAATTAACCATTCTTCGAGTATCAGGCCTTCGAGATTGAGACCCCAGAGTCGCAGAGTAAAGTAGTGTTTCAAGTTCAGTTCAGCAGCAAAACTCTTTACTTTGACAAATGCAGATGATTATATACCTACCCACCTGCATTAATTACTCCACTCTAATCTTCATCTCCAGACTTTATACAGTGTCTTGCCGATTTCAACACTTTTCATACTACAAAGCAGACCCAAGCAGAATAAAATTAACCAGCGTGTGCATTTTAAGCAAGAAACCTATGAGGTTTGTACATGAATGGTAGAGGAAAAAGGAAAACCTCTTCAAGGAGAGCAAACATGCAACATGACAAAGAACAAACTTTCAGCTTAGATACATCGTAGATGTTATCGGTAAAAGACTAAAATCTTTTCTAGGCTTTCTGATACACCTTTTTACAACTATATTTATTTTAAACCATAAATTAGAACAAGTTTAACGTCAATGAATTTATTTTATTTGTGTATAATAAATTGTATATAATCCTTAGTAGATCTTTTCTGACAATTCTGCAGATTATGTACGCAGTATTTTGTAATTATATTTATTTTAAGCCATGCCATAAATTAGAACCAGTTCAACGTAAAAGAATTTATATTTAATACACTGTCAATAATTCTTAGTAGATATTTTCAGATCATAACATTATGAATGGTTGTATTTCAAAGGTGATTCAACTCCATGTTAATCAGTCAGAATCAGAATGCGATGCAATGGCTGTAAAAAGAAAGAGTAGTTTCATACAATATTAATAAAATAATAATGCATGTGACAATGAATTACCTAGGCTTGTATCAGTTATTTCGATTCTCCCTTTTGCCAATAACTTAATAACTATAACATCCATATTGGATATCCGGTTCAATGTGGCTGAATTAATTGCCTCGCATAAGGTTGTCTTGCGGGATTTAAGAAAGGGAACCAAAAGAAAAGTACAACAAGTATTTAATATACCTATATAAGTTTCATTTCTATACATTGTTTTACAATATGTTCCATTGTACAGAGTATTCACTGTACAGGATAACAATTCAAGAGACGCACACAATGAAAATAAGTGCTCTCTCTTCTCCTTTGATATTTGATCTGCAATGAACTGTGAGATGAATAAGAGAGTTGACTCGTTGAGGAAAAATCTCTTTACGTGCAGTAGCAAATGTTAGATGTGGAATGCATGTTTGACATACTAATGTAATCCTCGTATTTTTATTTTACTTTTATTGTTGCACATACAATGCGGTATATTGTTTCATTGTCAGATCAGAATGCGATGCAATGGCTGTAAAAAGAAAGAGTACCTAGTTACACACACATTACTTAAACAAATAAAAAGAGGAGGAAAGGAACTCCAGGCGGGTTAGTTTTTGTTTTTACAGGATATTGGCCATCGGCTGCCTATAACATATGTACCAGATCTCATGAGATTAATGCAGGGGCAGCTACACGCATATCAAACCTTCCTTACACTTTTCTTTTGCTCTTACACAGTCAGTGAGTGCCAGTAGAAAAAACTTGTGCAAAAACATAATGATTCACAAAGACGAAATGCTTCTCATTTTGTGATGGTTTATGATGAGATGATATTTTAAAGAGCTGTGTTGAGTGAGCAGCTATGCGGAGAATAATTAATAAGTTAGCTAAGCTTTTAAAAACTAATGACAGATAAGTTATGTATGTGGCTAGTGTTTTTTAGCAACCCATAGTCATAGTCAAAAGTTACACTCTGATTTTCACTTGCATAATGTCTGATTAGAAAATGCAACAAAAAATTAAAGATCGTGAGAAATATTATTTATACAGTTATTATAGGTAGGTTTTGTTTTTGTTAATGGAAAGTTAAGGTTCTGATTTCATTGCAATGCATAAGATTCACTTTTACAGATTGGCTGTAACGTTTATAATAATATGTGAAATGCATGAGAAACACACTCATCTATTTGTTTGCGATTTGGAAGTTACGTGTGTAAACATTAGCAGTAGTGTAAAACAAGATTGTTAGCCTAAAATGTTTTGGAAGTGCGAAATCAATTTAGCTGAAGTTTGCATTAGACATGCACAACGCAACACAAAACACACAAAGACAGCTCTGTATATAGAAAATAAAAGCGATTCAAATATGGAAATATATTGAGGTAGGGCAGGGATGCATGGACATGACATGGAGTGTGCTATATAACGTTTACAGTCAAATCATGATCATTCTTTTGTATGCTATGTCTTGTTCTTCTAAAAAACATGGGTAAATAACACTTGCTAGTAGTTTGACTATAAGGTGATGTGTCTCAAGCATAGTAAACTACTAAACACCAAAACTGATGTAATGTTATGTAAATATGGGTTAATAAAGTGATGAGAGGAACATTCCGTTTATCATCACCTAATAAGGTGGTAATTAGTGGAAATAGAAGACACATATGTGCACAAGATAGAACTTTGTAAATAAATACGACCTACGAACACGAATGATGAACCCACAAAGTGAATCTGACTAAAAAGGAAGTAAGAAAAAATGAAATAAAAAATATTATTGATATGTAATTAACTAAATACAATGTTGAGACACTGTAATTGAAATAATAGGAGGGTATACTTTTATATAAGGACACAATGTTCACATAAAACAATTGTTTCATGTCAATTTAATACATCCTTATTAAAATCACGAACCAAAGTTTGCACAGTAGTATCTAATGTACTGGTATAATAGAAAGACAACAATAGACAGATACAAAAGTAAATAATATTTTAGGTAGTGAGAAATATTTAGATACATTTCAAAACAATGAAATGCAGTAGCCTGTTTAATGTTGTATACGATCCGTCAGTAATTCTGTTTATAGAAGTCACAAAGGGCATCTTCTTTCTCTGATTATACAAACATTCACATCATCATCATCATCATCATAATCCTTGTACTCATTCGTTTCATACTTTCAATACTATAAATCCAAAGATGTGGTGTAGCACTAGCGAAATGCATTTGAGCTCGTGTGAAGATAAGTAACAAAAGGATATCCAGAAATGGGTATGATATGAACTCAACTGACATCACGGCACAATCATCACAATACTAAAGTTAAAGAACAGACAGACAGAGATGGTGAAATGAAAAGAGATGAAATACACACAGAAGAAGAAAAGAAGACCGATTCCAAATTTGGAGCCGCCAATGCTTCACTATACTAATGTTAAGTAAACTGATATGATACTGCTATTGAATTAAATCCGTTACAATCGTTTCTCTCACATGCACTATCATTCTACATATTATTATTATATCAGTTATACCTTTGTAATCTGTTCCATGTGAAGGGCATATGCATATAAATAGTGTAGGAACTCTATGTATGATGTATATACAGATATGTAACAGAAATCAAACAAATTAAAAGCACTCATATAATATCTTATAGATAGACATTCATGTTTTAAATACATACAAGGTAAGCGTTAACAAATATCACCGTTAAGTCAAAATGCCAACAGAAAGGGTTTGTCTTGCTTGCCTAGAGTTCACAGTAGTGGCACGTGCTCCTGGACTGAACCCATGGAGCTTGAAGCATTGGAACACTGCTGCTTTGCAACCTCTATTTAATATACTTATTACCTACATATACATACAATATACGAAATAATAAATACTCTTAAGCTTTATGTGCATACTACATATTTATTTTCCCCCGAAAAGGGCTGAAGTGTTGTTTTGTCCAGACTTGACTTGCTTAGGCTATTATAACAACAAACCATTGATAAGCTTCAGCCATGATTATTTTATGTTGGTTGTGTCCCAAAGAAATTTAAAAGGATACTAGTGTTTGCTTAGTTATATACCACAGAGCAATGCCTCTCATTGTACACTTGCCACGTATTTACTATTTAGCTGTGAGTGAAGCTATTCAATAGAAAGCAATACAATGCAACCACCACACTACTACAACCACTACCTATAGCTATGTACATACATACTTACTACTTACCATCCAAATCCAACCAACTCGACACTCTAACCTAAACCTAAAACATTAATTTGGTGTTACCATATAAAGAGGTCTCACAAAAAATCACCGACCGTTCATCTCCTATCACTTCACATCAGTTACCTTAAAGCTTACTAACTAAGCCAAATTCAACTCTTGTCAGTTAAACAACCCAAGTCTTTGCTTAGCTTGGCACGTTCACATGTTGTGTGTAGTTGCAGCAGTTAGGAATTGTGTGGAAGGTTCATTTCCTATAATAAACTCAGACTATAGAAGCACTAGATAGTTACATAGTAGTAAATGCGAATGCGATACATCTTAAACATTTTCTATGGCCTATATTCAACAACTCAATAGTTTTTTGTGTATGTAAGATATCCCTATATTACAGTAGTATACCCTTCAACCCAACTCAACTCGACTTTCAGAGTTTTAAGGAGGAAATGTCCCATATATGGAGTCAAACCAAAGGGAAAGGATTTTAAAAGAAAATGAAAGCATTTCATTTCTTGTGCTGAGCTATGCAATACATTCATTGGCAATGACATACCTATCTTACTATTATTTATTATTGAATACGGATAGGTAGCTGCATGGACAAACTGTAAACTACATGGAATACATATAAACGACAAGAAACAGTTGACAATACAGTTGTGATGGTATGCGAATGAATGATAACAGCTCGATACATACAAATAGGTGCAGTGAAGTGAGCGGACTGTAATAGAATTTGTATCCCGTGCCTAGTTAGTAAAGTGACTTAGTTGGTCGTTAAGAATGTATTGCACAGCATTATCAAATCTCGTCATGTCTCTCCGACTTTTTTTAATCCGACAATCTGGGAGAATCTAGAATGTGACTGGTCTGGTTTGGTCAATTAAAGGAACTCGGTCACTCACCAACAGTCAACCCTTTGATTCATTCATTCAAGTCAATGAATGAATGAATCAAAAACCTATAAAAGGGCATGCTAATTCTAGTAAATCACTTTAATACTTTAATGAATCTTATAATTAGTTGACACACTCAGTTTTCAATCATCGGTAATGTACAAGAGAATTCCTTGCAATTATCACGCAAGCCAATATACTATAGGTATATGCAGACGTGTCAACTATTTTAAACCTTCTGAAATATTTACTAAGACTGTCTGAGACATTATTATGTCCATTTATCTGCAGATTGTTTAGGTATTTATAATCTTAAGAAGCTACAGCTTAAATAACTTGTAATAATATTAGAGTCAGCATTGCTTGTACATGCAGTAGTAAAAGCTGTGGCAATAATTCATGACATTTAATCAGCGAAACTTTTACAAATCGTCCCCAATGTAAAAAATAGTCCTTTGGCTAATCGCAACCACCTATACATATACACAGTACTATACTATCTGTATATAAATTCTTTGTGGTATACTATACAGTGTATTGTATGAACATGAACAAAATATTGTGCCATGTCGTTTTATTGTATAAAATGTATGTCGTGTCACTCTCTTGAAGCGGCTCAGTACTACAGACTCATGCAAACATGACGTGCAACGGACAAGACTCACAAGACATAAAAATTGGGCTAAAAATGAGTAATGACTTTTCAAAGATCCTTTCACTTGATCCCTTTGCAAGATTCGAAAAGCTGAATCATAACGACCCAACTAAAGAAACTAAAGAGACTTGCACAACACGTTTAGCACACAACACATCATTTATTTACTTTACAATCTCTGCAACATTTTCATATTTATTTTCATACTACATAAACTCATTTTGTTATTTTTATTACAATCTAGCACACACAACCACTATATTACTAGTGCTATAGTCACAACTGTACTATTGCACTATAAAATATACTTGCACTGCACACTGATTCTGCAAACACAAAGATTACACGTCCCTTTTATAACTTATATACAAAAATGTTAAACTAAATCATAGCAGCTAAAGTCAAAGCAGTAGAACATTTAGTCGTAGCCCGTGTGTGTTGCCTTTTAACTTTATAACATCCTAAGCAAATGCAAACACAAAGAGTGCTAAAGCTAACAGAAAGAATGCATGTAGATAATAATAATATGACAAGACAGCACAGCAGCAGCGAGGTTTGAGTTAGGTTGAGCTTAAGCAATCAGGGCCAAGAGGAGGACCACTTGCTCCCATAAACATTTTATATCAGGGGAAATTGCCAAGGTGTGGATATAACATGGGAGGTCTCTCTTCAATCTTTCGCCGTGTGTATTGTAAATAATGCGGTTTTGTATCTTCTCTGCTCTCCTTGCCATGTATCGTTTGTAGTCTGTAGTCTGTAGTAGAAGTGCTATAGGCTCTATGCAAAACAATGCTGCATGATGATAATATTACAGCAACATCGTTTTGTAGCAAATTCACCTTTGTAGGTGAAAGGTATGTTGTAAAGTTGAATGTAATTGCAACTAATAGGCAAATATCATGTGTAATGTATAAAGTATAGAAGATTGCTCACAATTTAAAATACTTTTTTATTTCGCTGCAGGCGGATGAAGCGCTGCAGAAAACCTTGTACACAATTGGTTGGAAGACCATCTAAATTTACAAATGTATTCTTTATACATACGTAGAAGTATGCTTAAGGCTCTGACTTTGTGCTTATGCTCATCGATTACAATTTATTCTGTGTGTGCTATGATGGCATGGATGGATATCAAATTATGTTTGCATGCTGCTGGCCTAGGATTTATTGGCACTAAAATTAATTTTCGTCACTATAAAAATATTTGTAAGCTCACATCTATTTGTTTAGTAGTAGTCAAGTCAATTGTGTTCCTTTCATGTCAGATTGTACAGACGTGTGCTGGTGCATGTCATTGTCTCAGATGAAATTGGCGAACAATTCCGCAAAAGAAGTGTGCTAACAACGTACAGCACGTTTCTACATGAGTTAAAAGGAATTATTACAACTACATAGACTATATATAAGAGAACTATAGTCCATTTTTTTTTAAATGTCCTTTCATTTTCCGTTTTCAATGTTAAAAATTCTGCATAGATGTTTATTG
>JAQFYB010006950.1:0-11455 GCA_034694085.1 Pogonognathellus longicornis
TCGGGTTCGGTTAGGTTCGAACAAATTTCTGTTCGGGTTCGGTTAGGTTCGAACAAATTTCTGTTCGGGTTCGGTTAGGTTCGAACAAATTTCAGTACAGGCCGAACCGAACATGTTCGGGTTCGGTCGCACCTCTAGAATGTAGTGGTGGAGATGGAGGTGCAATGGAATAGATGCGGATTAGTAACAGGAGACACGACAAGACGACTGAGCAGCATTTTCAAACTGAAAAACCGTAGAAATAGGTAATATGTAAAATGCAAGCCGAGGGACATTATATAGATTCCTCCTTCGGGAATTCCTAAACACGCTCACATTCAGTTTCTCTATGTGTACAAGGTACACAGAATTCAAACTTTTGCTTGCCTGTCTGCCCTACAATATATTTATAGATCTTGTTGGGTGTATCGTCTTTCAAGTGGTATTGGTATCATTGACCCATTTCAAGAAAACTCAAAAATACCACTGTGGCATCCAACATCATCGTCCGCCTACTTTTATATCTCTTTGCCAGTTCCACAACATTCATAGCAAATCACTTAAAACTGCATGTTCTTCTCTTTTCTGGACCCATATGCCATTCCTTATGGACATAGGTTTTACTTGACTTCCTTAAATCATTACCTTCATTGATATTGAGTGCCCTTTAGTATAAAATTAAATTAAATGAGTACGCAACTTCTACATTGTTTTAAACACAGCAAAACTTACAGTTGTAGCGACTCTAATACTACATACCTACTATAGGTTACACTGCTATCAATTAATAATTTGGATACATTTTTTTTCACAATTCAACCGAAATAATTCGAACACCGTTTTAAACCTCACGAGGTCTTATAGAGCCGACCTGTCTGTATGTCTGTCAACACGCTAACTCGAGTAGCAATTCAATTGGAGAGTTGAAACTTGGCACATACATTTGGACGGGCAAGCCAAGTTAGTTGGTCAGTAAAATTGATTTAGTTGTTGTCAGAGGGCCCAAAAATATCTAAAGAATATACCGTGGAGTACAAAAATTTAAATACCTAACCTACACTTTCTTTTTATTTATGTACCAGTACAAATATATGAGCTTTCTGCTTCTGCACAAAATAATTTCAATCGCGCTTCTATCGCTTTCCTCTCTCTTGTTTTAAATATTCGTCCCAGAAGAAGTGTCAAAATACATTTCCGGATACTTTCCCAATCAGTAGAAATGTATATATTTCCGAATGATTACAACGAAAACAAAATTACTGCTACTACTTTGATTTGATTTTGCTAATGTTAAAACGTATGCTATTAACATTTGAGGGCGCCCATGAGCGCATAGATATTGGACCATACCCGCCCAGGCCCATAGTGAAATTGTTTGGGTGCCTCATGGGCGCCCATGGTACTTCAACGTTGTAATCAACTCCGCCCAGGCCCAGGCAAGTCTCTACGTTACATACACATTTCCTTTTACTGTAAATTCTGAGTCCACCATAAAAATGTATATGTATAAAAATGTGTAAAGAATTAATTCTTGTTACATACAAACGAACCAGGGATAGAATTTGTCCTTTCCTAGGGACCCGTCGGCGATTTCCTAGTGGGGGCGGGGTAGTCCGCTCCAAATTTTCTGGGGACCCTGAATCCCGAAATCCAAGCCACGCGTCCTGCGGGGGCATGGCTTGGCATATTTCCTAGGATTTCCCAAATTTCCTAAAATCGAGCCTGGATTTCCTAGAATTTCTTACATGTCCTAGTGGGGGGAGGGCCAGATTTCTTAGGGACCTAGGGTCTCGAAAAAATTCGATCCCTGAAACGAACTAAACGAGTAGGTAAGGTAAGGTAACTGCAATGTTCATACAAATAGTGTAAGCAATGAGTAAGTGAATAGTAGAATATATTTCTTCTGCTGGATTAGCTCGACATAGGCCCCCTGTGAAGAGTTATATAGGGTGAAAGTGAAAGGTTCGTGGAGTTTGAATGTTAGCACAAATCACTAATTTTATATGTATACAAAATCAGCGGTTAAAAACCAAACACCTACGCCTTACTTTAATACATTACTACACCTCAAATTTCATGAACCTTTGACCCTAAATAACTCTTCACCAAGGGCCTATGTCTATATAGCTAATTCAAATTGCGCTATTGTTAGAATGATCTGATCTTTCGAAAATGTATGACAGCTGAGATTATCATTGAATACCCTCCATCGTGAGATATTGTGACACTTGAATAAATTAAACATACCTACATGCATCATGTAATCTAGTAACATCGTTAGCATGCGGAGGTTGTACGTTTGCGTATATTTTCTGTGTAGTTTTTACCTACTGTAAGGAAAAAGAAAATGCAGAAGTAAAATGAGTTTCAGCGTACCCTACTTTTCTAATATCTTTCCCATCTGCAATCTGCATTCCAATTTAAGTTCAATTTCAAAAAATCAGCCAGTCTTTTGTTTTGCTACATGCTTTTGCTCTGCTGCGTTGCTTTCCCAATTTACTCTTCAAGTTACTCCACTCCACTCGCTTTGTTCATGTCTTCATTCTTCATTCCACCTAAAAAATTGTATTTTCTCATATTATGAGAAATGTTGTGGAGGAATTGCTCATTTCATCCTGAATCTTAAGTAAGCCTTTATGATGGTGTACCCAAACAATAGTATCACTACTATGCACATTCTTAGTGGAGGTATAGTAGAATGCTCGTAAATATGATGACGACTTTTATCTTATAAGAAATTATGCTCCTATGCAGACATAAAATATCAACGTACGTTGACATGGAAATATTTTGTTTCTATAGATACATTGTAAAACGTAATATTTTGTTATTTCTGAAAGTACTTAATATTTTATGGGGATACCAATAAGTGATAGACCATAATAAAACGGACATAAAAAAGTGGTGGAGGCATTTGGAGATATTTTTGGGGTGTATACGGACGGACGGACAGACAGACAAATCATTCACATAAAGTGATGTCGTACCTCCACCACTGAATAATGATGGAATGATGATTTTACATAATTTATGTAAAAGAAACCATTGAAAAACGGATATAATCAAGTAGCCGTTTTCAAATTCATGTTAAAATTTTTGATTTATAGTTATTTTCTTTTTATCATCAACTATCAAATTTTTGACTACGGTCCATGCATTCCATACAACGTGTAAAAACCGTACACCATGCTGCTTTTTGAGAATTAAAAGTCCTCAGACAGAGATGATAATACAATGTACTACATACAAAAACACGCTCAAATGTCAGGGCATTTGACACAAAAACAATGGGTACGCTACATCTACATTACACAATGGTACAAGCACAATGGACCAATGGAGTTCTACTCAACTGAAAGGAGCTTAGTCTTGAACCGTACAGTTTACGCTTTTTGTATACTCCAGTATACGTCACTTTCGATGGCTCCTCCCGTTTTGCCTTTTAGCCTGGATGTAGCGTACCCATGGTTTATGTCATATGCCCTGCTCAAATGTATTCTTATAAGTAACTGGCAACGGTGTAAAACCGCTATTAAATAAACAGTGGTAACAGAGTAAGAAAGTAGCGTCAGTTGTTGGCGTGACCTGAGACATTTTTTGGGGTGCCTTGAGACATTTGTGAGTTATCTTGGGACACTGTTTGGGGTAACCATTGTTTACATACGTATAATGAATTTTTCTTAATTCCCCCACCAACCACCCCACCAACACCCCCTCCGAGCCCCGCCACTACATTTCAGCAAACATTGCCTTACTCCGACCCATAGGCATATAGTGTTAATAGTGTAGTAGATACGTGTATAGTCCATTCTGGGAAAAGTGCACACACATACAGATGTCCAGACAGACAGACAGCCAGATGATTTCTAGTAAGTAGCTGACGCTACTTAATAAAGGAATTGAAGTCCGTAAACTATAGACATTGCCTTTCTCATTTATATTTTCAGCAGTACGTTTGACACAGTTGAGCTGTCAGCTGTCATTGAGCTTAACGTCGACATTTAAGATCAGTGAGTTTTCTAATCCCATAAGCATAACTAGAATTGTTGTTCTTGTAACTCTAACTGCAAGGAAGGAAAATTGGGCGTACTACGTTGAGTGAATTCATCCATAATAAAAACACTATTAGGGAAATTCAATTACTATAAATTTTCCCTTTGATTTATACTGAAACAGGTAGCGGGAATGTAGTATGTGCATTGAAGAATTATGGCTACAAATTGGCTTGTCATTTTGTCTAAATCACTCATTGCATTTACACTAATATGCGTACTGGTAGAGCCAGCTTGTAAAGGTAGAATTTCAGAACTGACAAGAAAAGAAATGAGTTGTATCCTGGACTCAGAATACCTGTTCATGATCAAAAGAATAAGTTTGGTCGTGGTAAACCATAGGTCGTACTAGAATTGAAATCAATTGACAAAGCGTTTTGCAAACCTATTATTCCCAAAGTCAAAAAAAACTTGTCAACTTGTCTACTAATAACTACTAGCATGTCATGCTGATAGACTTGAAAAAATACATAAAAGTTTCTATGGTTCATTGCTCAGCTCCCAAAGTGAATTTTGCAGATAAACAGGGCATTGTGTGTAGTCGTGTACAGAAAAACTCGGAGAGTTGTCATGCGGAAAACTCCACTTTTCTCAACGAGCGTATTTTACTACCACTGGCACAAAAACTTGTAGTATAGGTATCCTTTGCCTTTCTGTAGGTGGTTTCTGGAGTCCAAATACTTGGAGGTTCAACTCCAACGCACAGCTCCAGTGGATACCGAATGGATATGAAGGTAGAAAAACAGGAGAAGAAAAACAAGCGAGTCGAAGGAAATGAAGTGGATGGGAAAGGTTGCTGTGAGACTCAAGTCAATCATACCACGTTTTCTACTTTGTACTTGGACAACAGCGAACCACCTAACGTATTCCGAGGAATAATGTCAAATGTATAACCCTGTTTTGAATGCAGTCTTATTGTAGCAGTTCCAGCTAAACATGTGCACTACTATGTGTGTAATGTATACTTCACAATAAAAGGCTGAGTGATAGAGTGAAGTACTCAACTCAAGCAAACGTGATTATGCACAAGTATGTAGCGTAGAGCTACTACATACTTATATTGAGTACATGAGCAATAATGTAAACGTGAGCTTTCTACACGACCCTAAAACTATGGCAGAACGAAAGGAAAAAAGAAAGAAAAATAAATGCAATGCCTGTAGAATCCACAAAGTCAATCGGAAAATGCAATGCACCTAACTAACCACATAGTTGAATCAGAGCAAAGAATATTCAACTTGCAACTCTGTGAGACAGAACCACTACAACAACTACGTGGGAAAAAGCGTGAGTAAAAGTGTATAGCCAAAATGAAGGGAAAAGCAAACCACTTGACTTGAGTGACTTAGCAGTTTGAGAGTATTGAGAGTAGTTATGGAAGTAGAGTAGCAGTAAAGAAAATAAACAAAACCTTTATAGAGTTATTCAATACCCAGCTCTGTAGTGTCTGTAGCTACAGCTACATGCTCCATACAACTTACAGCAGCTAAGCTACATACACTACTCACTACATTTTGCACAAACAACACAACACCGCCACCCTCGTGTATTTATATTATACTGCACAAAATACATACACACAACACAAACACATCCTCATCATGTATCACGTATCCGATCGATACTTTATTCACGAATTTATTGCTTCTTCTCAATACTCCTCTCTCTCACTCCATTTACAACTTCTGCACTCCCATGTCCCATGCTTCTGCCTTGTGTGTGGTCTCCTCTCCCTTTCACAGGGCTCTAGCTTTGCTACAGTGTTAGTGCCAGATTAACCCGCGTTATGTTGGCATCATGAATTCATGTACAATGTACACGCGTGTAGGAGTACTAGTCTAATATTTATTTACGATTCAGTGTGATATTATTATTATCATTATACTGCACTCCTACAACTTGAATGGTACCTACCTTCATATTGGCTTTATTTTCTGAAATATTGCACGTACTTAATGTTGTCCGTCGTTGTGTGCAAATAACGGAAAGTTGTAATAGGCAGGGTTGAGCAAGATACTTGTATTTAAGATACAAATGTATCTAAGATAAGTATGTAAGATACATTTTGTATCTTGTATCTTTATCTTACGAAAGCAAGATTTTAACAATGTATCTTGTATCTTGAGATCAAGACGTAAGATAAAACCATCTTATATCTTGTATCTTAAGAAAACAAATAAGTTGAAATGTATCTTGTATCTTCAACTTTTAATGTTTTAATAAGATAAAGTAGGTATCTAAGATAAAAGATACTTTTCACAATTCCATTCTTATAGAAGAGTTGGAGTCGCTACAATACATTGTGATTACCTAGTTTAACGCACATACTGGACGATTTATTAATGTGTTAAAAGCATTTGCTATGACAAAAGCTAGGCGAGATAACTGTATCTAAGATAGTATCTATAAGATACTTTAGCTTTGAAAACACCTTTTGACGGTGTAAAAAATCAAGGTGTAAAAAGTACCTTGTATCTTGAGATCAAGACATAAGATGGAACTATCTTTTATCTTAAGAAAGTAAACAGGTAAAAAATCTTGTATCTTCGGCTTTTACGAAGAGAAAGTATCTAAGATTAGTAAAGTATCATTGAGCTATAAAAGTATCTTGTATCTTCTATGCTTTATCTTAAAACAAAGTATCTTGCTCAAGCCTGGTAAAAGCCATTCCATTACATATACAAGACTTTCTCTCTACACCCTTCGCTTAAAGTGTATTACACATCCAAATGATATAAGTGTGTAATAATAGTAATACACATTAGAACAAATACTACGGCATGAAAAAAGACAAGTCACACTTATTCGACTGAAGTTAAGTTCGTATGCCGTGGCTGTGACCGTGCTATCTTGATATTTATCACCACAGTCATAATATTAGTTTATATTATTATGTCGTTGTATTTAACTAGGAACATGCCTGTCCTATCGCTCTACCAAGGGTTCCACCATAGTGCAGCAGCAGTGCAGTGGTGTCATTTAGCGGAACTGTGTTTAGCAAGGCAAGGCAGTAACGCGTAGTGGTGCCATGTAATGTTTTAAGTGCGATAAGAACATTAACAAAACTACATTATTATATTCTAAGACAATGGGCTCCCTAACTTACGTAAAGTAACAAAATGAAACACTCTTTCTGTTGGCTGGGTTGTAAGTAAAGAGTGGAGCAGAAAGAGAGAGAGAGTCCAAGTATCACCACCAGCCCTGCAAAAGTTAATAACATCACTAATCTAATCCTGGGAAAATCAAGGGGCTTTTGAGTGGATGGAGTATAGAATGAGACTGTGTTCTGGTGTAGTGTGTGTGAATGCGGAGCAGACCACCAACCAGCCAAAGGAATGGAATGCCAAGCTCTGTGTGAGTCAAATGATAGCCAAATCACTTTCCCCTGCCTCAGCTTTCTTCCATCGCCGTCACTAAGATATTTTTGGCTGGGCTTTCCATCCACTTTCTTTCTTTGGACCTTCTCCATCGTACATCTTCCACTTTCTGTGCCATCCAGTCCTACTAATTCCTAATACTCCTCCTCGGCTACATTGCCTACATTCCTCGTCTAGCACTCACTTCGGCTGCTCTGACTAATAGGGGCAAGTGGCATTGCTAGAAACTAAGTAGAAAGAGACTGGTGTTCATAAAAGTATAAATGTATGTACACTTGGAACGAGTGCATTAAAAACAGGCAGCTACAATTGTATGGCCTTTCACGAAGTCCAAGCAGAGTGGAGTGAGTGGACTCATCTGTAACAGCCTTTTTGCCCGCGTCGTCCCTTCTTCAACTAATCCATACACAAAAAGACCAGCCCAAATAGTGTTTCCTTTCTGCAAACCTATTACTACATGAATAAAGACATGCATACTAATCTAATGGTGTATATGTATAACTATAACCGATATTAAGCAACGGAAAAATGCTGTATAGTACCTACTGCGGACGCAATAATTATAGACATTACACAACACACAATTTAGTGGTGGTTGCACAAAATGACAGAGACGTTAGAAGTTGGGAGCTAAACACATTATGCCAGTCAGTATTTTAAGGGGACGGGAGTGAGTATGAAGTTGAAAACATTAAAGTAGTAGTTTAGAAGCTATTTGCATTTAAATTTGTGTAAATTTGTATTCACATGCTTGATGAATGAATATTTGTGGGGCTGTTTTCCTAAGTATCATTTACAACACGGATTTTGTCAACTTTTGCCGACTTTAAGCTGCTCGCAGTACTTTGTTAGTAATAATACACCATTCGGATATATTTCCGGGAATTACTACCAACACTAATATTTATTTGTGAGTAGATTAGTTTACTTACATGCACAATATTAGTGTATATAAACAATTTATACACAACCACTAGAACCAGACATGTTGTACGTAGGCACGATCTTAAAACAACATTTACTTTGGTTTAAATCCTCTTGATGTTCAATTTGGGTGAACAGGGAAAGGAAATGGTAGCATACGCTAAGGCTGCTGCAGGGCAAACTGGAAGTCTATGGATGCACATTGCAGAGAAAAGGTGGAGAGGAAGATAAAGTTGAAAGAGAGGAAAAGCACATCATGTCACCAGCACACACACTCCATTACCTTCAATTATTAGTCTTCCAGTCGGCTCCAAGCTTTAAGGTTTCTATAGTTCCTTAATTAAAAGTAATATTATGCAGAAATTAGACTTGAGCAGTACACGCTGAATAACTCTAGCATTGTCTGAAATTATTAGCTCGGTAACAGACTCAAGTACTTAAACCAGAATGAGTAGCATTTATATTTGAACAGACTGGAGTATAATATTATGTAATGTAACTCTAGCAAGAAATTGCAATCTGGAAAGAATGATCACTAGACGATTACGACCGCGGAATAAAAGTAAAGCCCATCGGAGCATTATCGCACCCAATGAATTTGATACTCAATTCACATTCACTGTCTGTCACCTTCTGAATTTGATTTAAATTGAAAAGAACCTACCTACAACCTACGTGATTTTCACTTTCTCCAAAGTAAAAAACAGCCATGCACCTAAACCAATTATTTTTTAGGGCCGAATCAGTTTAGGCATTATGGATTTGGATGAACGTACCTAACCACCGACTGAAAATGTGCCTGGGTACTGTGGGTAACGTATAAAATGTAATGGGATTATGTATAGGTATTTGACAGCAATGTTGTGCTTAGGAGGGCAAAAACTACCCGTAGAAAGTAGAAAGGCAATAAAAAATTATGAACTACCCTATGTTATATTTACGCATTTTGTTACAATTTTACTAAAGGTTGATACTTAACACACGGGAACGAATTTGGATGCAAATTACTTGATAGTGTGTAGGTTTATTTTAAAATGGTAAAAAGGAGCTGAAAGAGCATGCAACTTTATTATAATATACTATATACACTAGAAGCATGCCCGTTCTCCGAATGGGAACCCAAAAATTGTTTTCAGGCACTTCTCTAGTGCACACAATGGGCAAGCAAGGACACTAAAAATTGTGTCCATGCAACTCTCTAGTTGATTGTTGTGCGAATTATAATATTTGAATCAGGATGCGATGCAAGTGAACTAAAACACGGTGCGTCATGCGTCAAATAAAGTTCAGCATTTGCATTGTAAAAGAGAGAAACTCACCATCAAATACTGGGCATGGTTATCGGAATTATTATTATAAGAATTTTAAGCTTTCGCGATCTATAGAATACGTGAAATCGTCAAAAAACGATAGGGGAGTACAGTTAAGCAACTTATAAGTAGGAATTAGGTGGGGGAACTCTCAAAGGTAGGGCGACGTTGTTTAAGTACAACCTCCATACATTCCACACTCAACCAAACCCAAACTCTGCAAAATCTGAATTTATACTAGATAAAAAGGTGTAAATCTCAAAAAGGGGTTATTTTGTCCTAAAAGTGCAATAGATAAAAAAGCGCTTTACATCAGTTTAAAGCATTTTATTATGTTGATTTTGGCCCAGAGTTTTCGTACTACGCGCGATTTCAGCCTTTTATTTGTACTTCATATTCGAATTTTTCCTTCCCCGAAATCGATTTCTAACAAGAAAAATGTAGAAATTGTTCGATGTGATTAGTGGTGTGAACGAAACACTCTCTGTGAAAAATCCTAAGTCCGCCACTGTCCTTTCCGGTTGATTTGTCTGAAAGTTGATGAAAGCTTTCCTTTTGGCTTCGCT
Source organism: Pogonognathellus longicornis (assembly GCA_034694085.1). Classification (NCBI taxonomy): domain Eukaryota; kingdom Metazoa; phylum Arthropoda; class Collembola; order Entomobryomorpha; family Tomoceridae; genus Pogonognathellus; species Pogonognathellus longicornis. The sequence goes on from JAQFYB010006950.1 coordinate 10,209, forward strand.
GGGTTCATGGAGGCCATTTAGTCGATCCGTCTCAAAGTTTGCAAAAACTTTTATCTCAGTCCCCTGATCAATGTTGAGTAGAACACGATGAAATTGTGGACGCATTGTCCACGTGTTAGGGTTAAATTCAATTTTAAAAGTCAATTAACTCGAGTAAATGCATTTTGCTTTTTGTTGCACTTTTCTCCGTACTCATTCTGCTTTATGCTCACCAGAAATAGACTACCTAGTACTCACAAATGCAAACAGTAAATAATTTGTCATTCTATATATTCGATTCGTTTGTTTCATTGGCACTTGAGACATTACGAGCTAAAGCTTACACATTAATATTCTGTATCATTTACTTTTTCACTCAAATGAATTTTAACTTTTCCTGTAATTAGCCCCAATGAAACTAAGAAGGCCTACAATATCTAGCAACGAAAAGTAGAAATTTTTGATATTGTTGTCTCTATTCTATATTATGTATTCACACGTCTCTGGCTTTTAATAGGTATGGGAAATATGTCTAGTAGAAAATAGAAAATTTTGTGGTTTGTGTGCCCATCTCTGCCAGGGAATTTGTATATTGAAAAGGAGCGGGCATACACGGGTGTTATTGGTGATGATGTGCCCCATCGCCTCATCACCATTGCATTGACATCAGTTACTTAGTACTATTACTGTCTGGGATCAATTCATACGTGTGTCTGTGTGTGTGGCCACGACATGATACTCTGGTAGTCTGGTAGGTACGACAGAGAATAACAAGCAAGTGAAGTCAACTTGTGACAGAAAATAAACGACGAGGTTGGGTTTTTGTACGTGCACATGTGAGTGGCTTGACAGTATGTCATCTCTGTCTGGAGCAGAGCGCAAAGTGAAGTTGGAATTCCCTGGAACCTTTCCAAAGGCGACATTTCTCATGTCGCTCTTCCCTTTTCTAGTTGTCGTCGTCACCATCATCATCTTAGGCACAAACTAACGCTCTAAATGCACATAAACTAAACCACGCATAACTATTACTGAAATCACACACATACTCTCAACACTACTCAACCCAGACTTAAGAGTAGTTCTTTTACAACATCCGCGTCCTTTCTTGGCAGAGCTCCTCTTCCTTCATCAATTATTCCTCCTTGCAGTCCTGGCAATCTCCAAATGCACATGCACGCAAAAACTTACACCCTAACAATATGTACAACATTCTCTCAACTATACTTTCTTAACATCCAAACATACTAACATACAATTAAGGAAACATT
>JAQFYB010006951.1:0-11455 GCA_034694085.1 Pogonognathellus longicornis
TGTGAGTTCCTCTTAACAGAGAATATAAATTATAATGCTAATGTGAGTTCCTCTTAACAGAGAATATAAATTATAATGCTAATGTGAGTTCCTCTTAACAGAGAATATAAATTATAATATCAAATAAAAACATAAATATAGATGAAAGTTTATTTTTTTCAGTTATATCAAAATCAAATAGTTTTCTATTGTTTAAATACAGTGACGCAGTATCAACAATGAAATATAGCTACAGTATCAGTATTTCAACAACATTTTTAATATTAGAGAGTTTAAATTGATAAGTAAAATGAATTATTGATCACTAACGCAAAGTTCCTTAGTTTGTCAGGGTGTCCTTTAAGTGGAAATGGAACTGCAGCAGTTATGTATTGGGGAATTCTTTCACTTTTCTTTAGCATTGCTTTTCTGATGGCCGCAGTAACTGCAGAACAAATCACAGCCGTTGTTGAAGAATTAAATGAATTTTTCACGTCCCTAATAATATCCATCGATACGTTTTCGGTTTTTTTAGAGTTCCAAGATTTTGACATTTCAGTTTTTGGAATAGTCCACGCATTTGTATTATATCCTTCTACCAGGCACTCTGCAACCTCGTAAGGCATTTTTAAAAATGACAGGAAAGATAAAATCTGTTGAAAAATATTTTGTGTGGTGACATATTTTTGAGGAACGAGTTCGTTGTGGTCACCAACTAAATCGTTAACAATAAATTTCAGGAGCGAGAATCCATCAGCAATAGCATGATGAAACCGAAATAATATTACAGTTTCATATTCCCCACTCTCAGATGTCACATTTGGAATTAGAATTATTTCCCATGGACTCCTTTTGGTTGGAAATTGTTTAAGCGTGTAGTTGTGTTCAATTTCTTCAACATCCTCAAAAGAATAGCTTTTTTTAGTGTTTGTTTCATCTTGGTAATATTTAACGTGATTTGAAATGTCAAATTTTGTGTCCCACTTCCAGAATATAAATCCCATCCACTTGTAAGGATATTGTTTTAATTCAATGTTCTTTAAATGTTTCCCAATTTGCTTAATTCCAATCACTTCATTCACCAATCTGGATTTCAACGAATCAATATTCACTGCTCCTTTCAAACGTGATTGAACAACAATAGAACATATTTGTTCTTTTTGGAAAAAATAATCTACTGCCAGTATACTACTTATGGATGTCATTATTTTCCCTAAATCTGGCCTCATAATTTTGCTTAAACGAGAAACTAAATATCGAATTATTACTGTAGGAAGGAAATTGATAAATAGAACTGGCACGAAAACAAATATTAGAAACAACATCAATGTCAAAATAGTTACCTGCTTTAACACAAGTTTTAAAAACTGTTTCATTATTACAATAAATCTCACTTTCGACGATTGAACAAAAATATTATTTATAAAATCAATTTCTATTATCATGCCAAAATATGAATGTCTTGAGTATTAAGTGGCATGCATGGAGTAAGTTGAACAAATGTTTGGATTTTAAGAAATGATGTTTGTATTAAAACAACACTTGATAAAGCTTTGTTAAATTACATAAATACCAACTAAAAAATTCTAACATGTATTAGTTGTAATTATTTAACATCCATGTTATGTATCTCCAATGTTTCACATAGTTATGTAAAAATGTTCAATAGTACTATCTCATGAGAATCAATAATTTAACTTCTAATGTATAGGTATATAGCAGGCACAAAACAAAAGTGGATGAAGTTAAGCATAAAATATTATTTCCTTTGTAAACACCATTATCCTTGGTACAAACCAATCTCCTTGTAGAAAAATACACGAATAAAGCATATGAGTGAGATGCTTTTGAGTATGCATACAAATGAATATAATATGTTATATTATTATGTAAAGTATATTTAAAAGCGTGAAATATTATTAGATTCAAGCGCTATAAATTGCATGTTGTTGGTTATTGTGTCCTAATAAAGGTTATTGATACTTAAGATTAACACCTTGAGCTTGAACTTTGTGGGATGCCCTTCAAAAAATATCTACAAAGTTCGTAATCCAATATAAACCACTCTTGAATCATTGTTTTGCTTGAAAATTGTTTTGTGTTCACGAGAAATTTGAATGTTATCGCGTGGGAATTTGTATCAACGCTTGTGATAGATTATAGATAATACTTGTTTAGTGTACCGTGTACCTGTGACACAGCATATTATATGTACTATATAAATACCAGTGGGAACAAAGTAAACGAAGTATAGTTAATTATAATAAACCTTGATATCCAACAATTATAAAATGTTGAAAAAAGGTAGTAGTAATATTGGATCATGCAGAAGTACCTAGTAATTTTATTAATTTTTATTAGTTATTGTTTATTAGTTTATTATAGTTTCTTTGAAATAAACCAACCGAGATTAGATTATATATAGTAACTGAAATTGATATACATACGTTCTAATATTACATTTTCACAAAACGTTATTTATACAATTAATAATCATATTTTAAATTACAGCAGATTTTAATCATTTTAGTATTGATACTGCGTCTTTCAAGAGTATCAGTAGCACGTCAACGTTCATTATTCTTATAATATTCTCATAAGGGACCATCCACATATGACGTCTGCGATTTACGGGGGAGGGGGTCCTGAAATACAGACGGAATATGATGAGAGGGTGGAGGGAGGGGGAGCGCCGGATACGACGTCTGTGGAATCATCACGTAAAAATGGATTAATTTATCGTAAAAGTTAACAATAATCGCAAAAAAAAATTCACGCGAAATGTTTACTTTTACACAAATTAGCTCAATTTTTTTCTGCACACGTGATAATTGGTAGTTTGAATCATCTTCCCAGCCGACACAAGTAGCTTTCAAGAAGCTACGTAAACTACGTACGAAGCACTAAAGGAAACGGTCATGTATTATGTATTGAAAACAAACTTAATTGTTATTTTAGAGTTTCCAACTTTACGTGATATTATTTTTTCCTAAATCTTCTTTAAATTTCAGTCAGGATGACGTCAAGAAAGTAAAAATATGTCTACAATAATTACATGAATTTTCCACATTTTTGATTTGTGTTGAGATTTACATGGAAAACTTCAAACTAGTCTTAGAAAAACCACCACTAGACACAGGTCTCTTATTTACACCATTCACAGCATGAAACTATGACAAAAAATGGCATGTTGATCTTTGTGAGGGATTTTGAGGAACCTTGAATTTTGAAACTTTTTGATATGCAGCAATAGCCGTGTAATGCTATGTTTTGATTTGATTACGAAAAGTCTCAAATGGTACAAATAAACTGAAATGTTTAAAATGTTTACCTCTAGAGTCAGAAATTACAATTCCATTGGTACAACGAATTGAATTGTGACGACGACTCCCTACCCAGCTAACACATGTAGCTACTTGGTAGCCACTTTGTAGCTGTTGCAGTTCTCGTAGCTACGGACGAAATGGATGCGACGTACTGCAATAAAACATCTGCGCTGCTGCACAGTAGGTAGCTATGTCCAAGCGATTGAGCGACTTACCAAGTTCCGTAGGATTTACATCGCAGCTACGCTCTCGAGTGAAGACGAGGAAAAAAAAGAAGGCGCAGAGGCATTCGATACTACATTCAGTCCCCTGCTCTAGCCACTTTGCCACTGACACACTATTAAAAATACAAGCATAGTATGTCCTATTTGCATTGTGTGCAGTTATAAATGTAAAAATAATGCTACGTTTTGGAATGGAAATCGAAGTCATTTCGCATTTGGGTTATAACCGCGATATTCCTACGCAATACTCGCATGCCTTACGTAGCTACTTACTGTCAAAGAATATTTAATGTGACCCTAAATAATATGAAAGGTTATGTGGATAGCAATTGTTTCATTGTTATGGAAATTGTTATGGAAATTTCAGAAACTATTTCAGAAAAGGTTTGATTTTTGCAAACAGGGAATTTTGCAATTTAGCGTCGCATTAAATATTCTTTGACAGTAGTAGCTACTGGCTACGCCGGTGTCGGCTGGGTACTTGTCTTAGTGCGAAGTAGCTACGCTACGCTTCAAATAAGCATCAGAGTAGCTACTTAGTAATTAGGTGCCTAAGTGGCTCTAAGTCCACTCGATATAGCAACTTTGCATACTACGATGTAGCTACGCTCTCGAGTGAAGACGAGGTAAAAAGAGGGTCGAGGTATTCGATCCTTGGTTCAATCCCCTACTCCAGCCACTATGCCATAGACGCACTGTTAACAATACAAGCATAGTATACCCTACTTGCCTTGTGTTCAGGTAAAAATGTAAAAATAATGCTACGTTTTGGAATGGAATTCGAAGCCTTTTCGCATTTACGTTATCGCTGCGATATTCCGACGCAAAACTCGCATGCTTTACGCAACTACTAAGTAGCTACTGGCTATGCCGGTGTTGGTTGGGTTGCAATTGATATTCTTGATGTTATAAAAATAGAATTTGTCCAGTTGCTTTACATCATGGTCATATATATCATTTGAATTTCGGGGTAAAAAATATTTTAAAAAAATGACCAAAAAATGACTTTTGGATAAAACAGTCACAAATCTCTGGTGTGAGTTTCATAATTTAAAATAGATCTTTGCCAACCCCCATCCCATTTCTCATTTTCGATCCAAGAAGTAAAGATTTTGTCATTAGTCTGCAAATATGTGTATAAGACAGTATTTTTAACTCTCGAGGAATGAAGATTCTTCCGATAATAAGATTTGCAAATCGGTTGGAAACCATTTGAGGTTGATAATACTTAACATACTGTGAAAAGCATTATTTTTTCCTGCAAATATTGATACATAATAAAATTTAAACTATTTTGCCCATTACGCTTGCAGACGTCATTATGGGGAAGGGGTACTAGAAAAAAAACGGTAGCAGACACCAGGGGGACCAAAAAGGTCAAAAATCGCATACGTCATATGTGGATGGTTCCTAACTTCCAGGAGAGCTGCTTGCGGTGGCTAATTTGCAGGGGCGTTAATTAATATGCTTAACTAATTGGACACCGGAGCATTTATTTACATTTACTCCCGTATGTTGCTGAACCAATTGGCGAAAAAAATTGGGAAACTGTTAAAATACTATTACAAAAGTAAAATGGTAATTGTAAAAGTGAGTTCATGAAACATGAATAACTACTCTGAACTCTGAATACACAAAGCTTTCACTCTTTAAACCCACATAATATACCCGATTGAGGAGCAAAGGGGATATAGTATTTCCTTTGTCCGTGGGTCTTATTTATAAAAGTGCAAAAATTGACCTTCTGAGATTGGGATGAAAGAAGAAGTGTCGTCAAATGCAGTTCAGAGCAGTGTTAAAATACTGTTGTGAACTTAAGGCAGAATTTACCAAGAAAAATTAATTTGGGCAAAATACTTCAAATCAGTTAAAAACTTGTAAGATCTTTCATTTCAATACAAAATTGCTTGACATTCCGAAGGGCATACGACATAAAAATACCTGGTATGTGATGTTGTAAGTAGGGGTGGGATGTGTGTTCATTTCAAATAGCATAAAATTTTCAGATGCTTGAAAGTAGAGAGGTTTATTAAATCATTAAGTTATTTGATAATGAATCAATTACAATTTCAATTTTTTTTTAAATTATTGAAATTAAATTTATAAGAAATCCAGATTTGATGAATTATACATCATTATTTGAGCAACCTTTGAGAATATAAAATTCGTCCGCCAAAATTTTAGCCAAATCTTCCACTTCTGACTTCTCGCTTAGTATTTTCCCATTCACGATAAATCTTGCTTTAAAATATTCGTTGTACGTCAACGTGTTAATCATGAATCCTGAAATAAAAATTTCATATGCTCATTTTATTGTCAACTTATGATTATATATATTTTCATTTATTTTATTTTTATGTCCAGCATCCGCATCTTTATAGTTGGTATTCATTATACAGCGTATTCTTAATGGTATTTGGCACAAGTACCCCAGCAATCAACTTTGGTTGCTGTAAGATCTGCATAACGTATGCTGCTAACCAAAGATCGTAAGAATACCGTAACTCGAAAACCGAAATCAAACGTGAAAATGTCCTTTTAGCCAACCAAATTCATACCAAACCTCCATGAAACGAACAAAACTTTCTTCCTGCGCCGCGGCTTGAACTACAACTCCTAGCCAGGCACTCCGCTTCTTTACCACTACTCCGCCGTCCCATCTTGATAGAACAGGGTATTTTGCTGCTTATCAGCTCTGAGGTGCTACTTCAAGCCGCTGTTGCAGACATTACGTTTCGTTTTACCACGAACGAAAATTAACTAAATTATAACGTAGTAGCTACCTGGTAGTAATTTGGTTTTAAAATATCCAAAATGTAACGCTATGGGTAAACCAAAACCAAAAAAACCATCCGAATACGTTAATATAACCACATCGGTTTTTACGAAACCAAAATTGATTACTGGGACGAAATGACTGATGACAGTCCTACTGAATAAGGTTGTAAGTTAATGATAATTTTTGTCTTTATAATGTGACAACATAAGCATTAATACTGCTCTCCCCTAGAGTCACATAATACACAATACGTAACTCTAATGATATATTTTATTTTCTACACCTGCTTTATACATCTGATTTTCCCTAGCAGTCCGTATTGCTTCGTTACAATTATCAGTCACGTTTTCATCAACTTGTAAGATCTTGCATGCGATAATTGCGGCATGTTGAACTGAATTTTTTCAGTGGTCGTATTACATCGGTCGCTTTCAACACAAAGCCTTTACGATGAACACCGTTTCATTAGAAAAAAATATGCGTGTTTCGTGCTTATCTAACTGGTTCATAGCTTCTCTGCTTTCAAATATGTAATTTATAATATTTATACCATCTATTTGTAGACAAACACAAAAGAATTATACTCAAAAACAGACAACATCCTATTTATAAATACTTACTTGAACCTCTGATCGAGGGTCCCAGAGCCGCATGACAATCAATAACTTCGTGTCCTACTAGTTCCAATTTAGTTTTTGGTCCAGGGACGGTAGGTGTTGTTATTGTTGATGTATACTTACTATAATAAACCATGAATGATATCACCCAATGAAATGAACACCCAAAAATCCGAGACGCAATAAACCTAGCAATAGGTAGTGTTGAATTATTTATCTTTTTTAAAGTGTTTTCAATCTTTTTCAAACGAATCACTGGATCCTTTTCCCCAACAGGTAATTTCACAAAGCACGTAGCGCTAAAAGGAAAATTTCTTTATTTTTTTTTGCTTTTGGGCGAGAGAGAGAGAGAGATACAAAAGTGTATATTACATAAACTGACATACAAACATATGATTACAAAATATATCAACATATATTTAAATTTCTAAGAATAGAACTTTTAAGTGTGAAATTAAGTCTTCTACTCACAAAACATTTCTCAGTTTGTCCGAGTGTCCATTGACTGGAAATGGAACTCCCGCATGAATGTATTTAGGTACTCGTCCATGTTTCTTTAACATGCCCGCTCGCACAGCCGCAGTCATTGCAGAAAAAATTACAGCAGTCACTGAAACATTAAATGAGTTTTTCACGTCCTTAATAACTTCCATTGATATCTTATCTACTACTTTTGCGTTCCATGTTGTTGATAATTCAATTTTAGGAATCATCCAGTCATTCCTATATCACATCCGTCCACAAAAGCTTCGGATAACTCGTAAGGCATTTTTAAAAATTTCAGGAAAACTACAAACTGTTGAAAAATATTTGCTTTTGTAATCTTGTTTCGAGGCACATATTCTTTGGCGTCATCCAATACATCCCTGCAAATAAATTTAATGATTGAAAATCCGTCAGCAATAGCATGATGAATGCGGAAAAAAACTACAGTTTCATCTTCATCGCTTTTAGATTGCACATTTGGAACAAATATTATTTCCCATGGGCTTATTTTTTGTGGAAATTGAGCAAGTGTCAAATTGTGTTCAATTTCTTCAATCTGGTCAAATGAAACTGAAGAAAGCGTATTGTCTGTTTTTATTCCATCGTGATAATATTTGACGTGGTTTGAAATGTCAAATTTTGAGTCCCATTTCCAGAATATAAATCCCATCCACTTGTAAGGATATTGCTTTAATTCAATGTTCTTTAAACCTTTCCCAATTTTCTTAATTCCAATCACTTCGTCAATCAATCTGGATTTCACCGCTTCAATATCTACAATTCCTTTACAGCGCGCATGCACTACAATGGAACATATTTGCTCGTTTTTGAGGAAATAATCTACTGCTATCACACTACTTAAAGAGGTCAACATTTTCCCCAAATCTGGCCTTATAAATTTGCTTAGAAGTGACACCAAATTTCTAATTATCACTATCGGGACAAATAAAATAAGCTGGATGGGTATGTAAATAAATATTAGAAAAAACATAAAAACTAATATGAGTATTTGCTTTGAAATACGTTTTAAAAAAATTGAAATTATTGAAAGAGTATTCATTTTACTCAAAAACGAAAAGAATAATGTATTTGTATATTAATATTCAAAATAGTTATATTATCTGTTCAGAATGTTAGCGTATGTATCTAGTGAGTAAAGTAGTGAGAATATGTTTTGGCAGTGTATCTTTTAATAATGATGTTTACGTTGGAGGACCATTTCATGATTATAACGAAGTACTTTTTGATGCCCTTGTAGCAGAAATGTAATTTTAATACGCTGCAAAACTTATAGTAGAAGAATACAAATAATATATTCATCTGTTTCAAACATTTACAGAACCAAAACTCATATTTCACAAGAAAAACTAGTTTTATCGCATGGGAATGTGTGATTCTCCTTGCAAATGTTAGTACAAAGAAAAAGAATAAAGGTAGATACGCACAAGTCTTTCCTAGCAAACAATTATCCTTAATTTTAATATTATATTTGAATGCATGATCAATTATGAGATTTTAGTTGGGTATAAGAAGAAATCTGTTAATTTGTTGTAGCAATAAGTTTCAACAACATGATTAATAGTTTGAATGGAAAATTCCATGATAAACATTGTGATGCATTTTTTGCTGACCTCAATTTAGGCCATAGTAAGGTCACATAATAAAGGTACAACTTACAAACTTAAATTCGTTGCCACGTGTAAACCAAAGCAAAAGTCGACTTACGTAGCCGCAATTAAGCTGCATTATAAAAACAAAGTTATCCACCTAAAAACTGAAAATTTATTCTCATATGTATCACGTCATCACGCTTATATGCAGGGTCAATGCTACAAGCGTGAAAAGAAAGAAAGAAAATACATTAATTAAAATTGGCCGCCAATTTTAATTCTTTTTCGACGAAAATCATTTGAGATGGTTGGTGGGGGGAATTAAAAAAATGATAGTTTACAGAAATGGTTTGTCAGTCTGTCTGTTTGCCTGGTAGTGCACTTTTTCCAGAATGGACTATACACTCAACACGTCATACTCTAACAAAGTTTCTCCAGATACCCCAACAACTGACGCTACTCAGTTACGTCTGCATGCTTTACCAGTTTATTATGCATTGGATGATGCATTTTGGTTTCAGAATGTCTGAGTAATTCACGTGGTAACTCGATTTAGTGCCGATTAGATATAATTTCAGTTTACATAAATGCATCCGGGATACATTTATAAACCATTGCAAACTGATATATAATCACTACGAATTCTGTCTAATTGATAGCTTCTAAGGCAAAAATGAAACGTTTTTTGGTGGTGGCTATTAATAACGTTATGCTAACAATTGTTTTGTAACAGTTTAAGGTAGTCAACCCGAACAATAATGGTTTTAATGGGTTTCGGCAATTGTAAGTTTTAATACTGTGAATACAAATTAAGCTTCCTATATAATCAAATAAACCTACCCAATGCAAAGTGTTTTCTTGATAATACAATAGCCAGGATTTTAACTATCAACCTGGCCTAGAACTTAAAGTGCTTGAGTTTAAAAAATTCCAAAATAAGCACTTACGTTTGTTTCAATAATTCATTTGGACTCCACCACATGAACTAAAACCTTTCTTACTTACAGAAAACACTTCCGAGCAGGTAGATTAATATCTTTCATTAATATTTTTTTTTAAAATAGTGACTACAAAATTTTGCAATAAACGAACCGATCATCCAAATGGCAAACTTAGTAGCTACGAAAACCTCGTCATTGGCAAGCAAGTTGTATAGATGTATTGGGTCTGGGTTAGAAGATTATTCATTTACATTTGATAATAAATAAGACCTAATTGGGATATTTGAAATATTCCACAAACAAAATGAATTCATGTGGGTTGCTGCCTTTTTACTGGGACACGGACGGTCAGAAGCTTAAGGTATCTGAAAAAAACATACCATTTATGTATGGAACATTCATGCATGTTCGTCCACATCTTTGTCCTTATTTACTACGACGGCGTCCTACTAATCTTTCTAACTCAACATTCACACACAGAAGAAGCGGAATACTTCAGCATTTTTCTATATGCAGCATACCACAGTTTCGTGTTTTCAGTCATTTACTCGGTTTTCAGTAAGAGTAATGAAACCGTCGCGGTTTTCAACAGTTTAATCAATGGTCCAAATGGTAAAGTTGTAGAACCGGTATTCTATTTTCATAATCAATTTACACTTTCTTGGGTTATTGGGGAGAAGTTTTTTAAATGCTTTCAAATTATGAACATGAAAAGTGGGTATATTCGGTTAATTCAGTCCGAATTAACCGAATTTTTACTCTGGGGCTTTGAGAAGCGTATGACCGGCACTGCGAACAATTGTTATTATTCTGCGGCTTAAATTTCTCCAGTTATTTGTGCATCATTATATAGCTGGCATCCGGTCCCAAGAATGAGCAACGTACCCCTCATTTAGTGGCCTTTGCAAATTTTGGAAGAAAAAAATTGGGCTAATTATAGCACAATTTACAACAAGTATTATGCTTAGAATTTATAAAAATTGCTAAACCTGCAATTTCAAAATACTCGAAATATTTATCATCCCATTTGATTTGGATCCACTTTGAAACGAAAAATATTTATTGGTTTTAGAGAAAACAGCGTCATCGATGAGAAAATAAAAATGTATAAAACATTACAAGTCTACAACATTACTATTTAATATTTAACAACAGTGTGAGATCCGTATTTTTGCCTAACGCAGTGAATATGACATCGTTATCTGTTCTAATGGGAAGTTTCTGTCTGATTCGATCTACTGAACAAACGGCACCATTACTTCGTTACATCATGTATCCTTGCATAATCGTTGTTTGTAGCATCGAGCTACTCCACTCTTATGTTGATGGGTTTTGCTTTCGATTGGCAAAATTCGGTAATAACTTTGACAAAATATAAAAAAAAAACATATCCCGTCAGTCGTAGATGTTGCAAACTGTTGATAGGATTGAGACCAGGGGCGTATCCAGGTCAGACATTTGGGGGGGGGGGGGCTTGAACAAACCTTTGTTAT
>JAQFYB010006952.1:0-11453 GCA_034694085.1 Pogonognathellus longicornis
AAACATGTTATTCGGCTCCACGATTTTGTACAAGGCCTTGCCTATTCTTCTACTGTACTTTATCTCTATTCTGTGCGGTAAAATAAGCTCTCTTTTCCGGATTTCGGGGGTTGGGGTGGCAATCGCCCGCTACGCCATTGATAGTAGCAGAAAATTGTCCGAGAGTGAAAGTTAAAGAAGCAGAAGCGTGGATTTACTTTGTTTGTGTTTAATGTTGTTAGTTAAGGACAAGGAAGAAGAGGCAAAGCCTTTCAACAGAAAGCCGCAGAACTGCATGTTTTCATCACTCTATCTCCTTCTCTTACTTACTGAGAGTATTTTTTAAGCAAGGAATAGTTCTACTCTACTAGTAGCTCCTTGTATCTGTAAATGTTGCAAAGATCTTTTGTTAATAACATAGTAGGCCTCTCTAGCTCATATAGTGTATACTTAGTCACAGTGTCACAATAATAGCAAAGTTCTTTGCAAAATAAAGCAATTCTTGGTTCTCATGCAAGTTAAGTTCTTTCTACTGAACTACACTCTCTACTACATAGAACTATGTATTATGCAAGTGCACTTTATACGTTTTGTTGGCTAAAACAAATCTTTTAGGATTTGCTAAAGTGAACTATCTAAAGTTTGATCTTTCTCTCTCTCTTTCTCTGTTTCTGAGAAGGATTTATTACCTACGCAAAAGTTTCCCTTACTAGTTCTGTACTGATGCGTCCTATAGATAGTGAATGTATGTAAAATGCATGTCTAAAGAATTGTTCGTAAATGTCTGTGTGTATTAACTACATAGGAGCATACATGTAGGTACATTACTTAGATGGAAAGATATACAGTGTGTATCCAGTAATATATGCACATTTGGCTAAAAGGAAGTTGACAGTCGCGGGTGAATGAAAATGGTACGCTGTGGCTCTAGGGTTTGTTAAAGTTGTTATTCCACTGTGATATGAACCAGATTTCTGCTATAGGTATACTGTAGGGAGAGAGAGTTTTGTTGAAAAGAAGCTATAAATAATCGTGAAGTAACATAATGCTAAATGACGCATGTGTGAATTGTAAATTAGGTTGAAGTTTGTTTTGTATGCAGTTAGCCAAGAGGTCTAATAAATAATACGGTCGTTAAAGTGACTGACCTTTGTATTTACTGTGTAGAATAGAGCTGTGCAAGATCTGCAGGAGCAGCACAGGCTAAAAACAGTGAAAATCTGTAGAGTAACTCACACTAGTGAATTTATACAAATGGGAATAATGTTAAGGTTTATTGATGATATGCATTATACATGAAGACTATAGGTATGTAGTGTGGAGTATGTATGTAAATGCAGAGAATGTAAAACGGTTCAACTTTTCAATTTATTAGTTCCAAGAGTGTGCTCAATGCACAGCACATGCACACAAGCCTAAAACACAGACTGGGGAAGACAATGAAGATTTACAAGTCCCACTTATTAATGCCTGCGTAATTAAATGGATAAATAAGCTTAATGTTAGGTAAGTGTAGAATGGTTCCCGTGTTTTTGGGGGCATTTCTATGACAGTAGCATTTAAGGACAGTAGCACAGACCTGGGATTCATATACAAGGCTATTATTGAATTCTAGTTTTCTCTCTGTGTCCGTGCAATGCAAATGTAATGTCATTTTACTTTCTCTGCCTCTGCCCTTGTAGTAATATGTAAATGCTGAAATGTGCAGACCTCGTATGCATTTGGGGGAGTATGTATGTATGTGGGGCAATAAAAGTCCACCGTTCAAATAATATACAGCTTACCTATACACGGGAATACTGGAAGGCTGCCATGGTGTGTGATGCTACGTAATACATCCATACATACATGTGCAATTTATTTAGCATACACGGAGACAGCCAGTGAAAGCATCTTTTTCAAATTTTGTTTTACATACAGTGTCAGCTCAATGTTTTCATTTCATATTTGTGGCAGCCGCAGTAATGCAATCTCTCACATCCTTCTTGGAAATAGTAGGTACAGTATTTCTCTACCATGTCTAGTCAATGTATGCTAACCTCATAGCAAACATAAATTTTTCACACAGAAAAACATCCATTGCAAACTTATTGGAAATTTTAGACTGTGTTAGCGTTTTCAGAGTAGTAGATGCCTAAAACATAAACCATTTACCCAAACACAACTTTCATTCATAACTGGAAATGAAGTTCAATTATCAGCCCTTTCAAAGCTGTATCGCTGCCACAAAAAATTCGATTATGAAAGAGAACATATCCTTTAAAAATTCACTTTGCATGTTTCATTGTTAAAAGTACTATGCAACAGCATAAAATATTTGAATTTATATAGTAGTAATTTAAAGAAACGATATAAATCATTTAAAAAATACACACTCCAAATTTTGGTATTTTTGAAACTTTTAAGTGTATAATATTTGAGTACGGATGTTTGTGAGAAGCGTTCAAGGAAATATCATACTACAACACAAGAACACACAATACACAACTACCGCTATTAGTAACTGTACGAGTATTTTGTATACCCTGCCTTGAATTTTAAATAGTATTTATTTTTTGCACAAAAAAATGCATAAATAATTGAAAAATATTAGTTTTCAGCTCAAAATTAAATACGAACACATGAATGACATTGATCAGCAGTGTTCAGGATAGTTGTAATGTTCAATCGTCATAATAAATTGAAATGACTAAACTTGGGATAATGTAAACATTTTTCTAATTCACTCAACGCTCCACATTATTAAAAACTTGCATTTCTCATGAGTATAATTACAAAACTCTAGTATACCCGCATCATCTCTTCTGTCAAAGTCAAGAAGAATACTCAGTCTAGTATGATGCATCGTTCTCTGTATTTCTATCTGTACATATCACGCACGTTTCTTCCAACCCATACATAACAAGACAAATAATCTAATAAATAATACTTTGCCTTTGTATTTCGTAAAGGTAGGTAGTAGGTAAAGGTAGTCATAATTGATTATTATATGAATGTATCTGTATCTGTATTTAGCTCCATCGTGCCAATATGGATAATGGATATTATGATACCTAATACCTACCCTACTACTTACTAAAATGATAATCTATAGAAATAAACTCAGATTTGAGCTAGGTATACATAAAACAATGATAGAATTAAGTGAAACAGTCACTTACTCACACGCTACCATAATTCCCAGAAGATTAATGTAAAGGTAGACATACTAACACATGTATGTGTCTGAATCTGATACATACATCTTCCTTTCCACTTTCTTTGCTTAGTAAATCTATTACATGCATAGATTCATACAGAACTCCATTCTTCGCCTACGGCCTACAATAATAATGTTGTAATACGTTTTGTACGGCCTGTTCATTCTTGCAGTGCGAGCTGTGTTTTAATCCGAAATATCTCAATGTTTTTGTGATACTACGTACTGAAAGAATCAGAATATCATTATTGTATGCATTGTAGTTTATTTTCACTTTATAGATCTCAGATTAGTAACTACAACTTAACAATCTGTTAAACGAGAGATTTACAGTATTAATTTGGACATTTGTTACGAGCTTTCAAAGAGTATAATGCTTTTAAGGACGATTTTGTTTCTCTTTTACAGAAACATCTGATACTTTTTGGTTTTTAAGTGTCATAGAATGTATATTTGTATCAGTAGTATGTATGGCATGACATAAAGAAAGTATGTGTATGAATATTATTGTTTTTACTTGTTGGGTACGGTAGGAAGAGGGACACGACAGCTCTAAGACACATAAATGTTTATGAAGAGTAAAATCTTTTAGACCTTGCCCATTCTCTCCCTAGAGATTATTTGAGCATTTACTTGCTAAGCGTGTTCAAGTGTAGTCGTGTATGTGTCTAGTGGAGAAGATAAAGTTTGTAAATCTGTGAGGCTTTTTGTGTTTCTGTCTGTTTGTTTATCTGAACAACTTTTCTTGTTGTTAAATGTGCATGTAAAATAATCATGGAGACAGTCGTCTCATGTTAAACTATGTACAAAACTGACACTGAAACATTTATTATGTGCTTTTCTGTTTTTGCAGCAAGAGCGACCAATTCGGAGAACTTTATGTGCCATTCTCCGAAGAGAGTGCAATTTGAAATGCCTCATTCTTACGCTTTTAATCAGCGGATGTATAGTCGCTATTGTTTGGTGTAGAGTCACTCGTGTACCCAAAATCGTACTTAATTTTTCAGCATTTCCTATTACAAGGTTAGTAAGTATGTACCCCTTAGTTCTTAATACCCTCATACAAAATAATTGTAATCTCCAAGCTGTCTCAAGTATCCTCTTTCCTAACATTTTCAAAAACATTCAATTCTCACAATGTAAACATTTAATAGTTATGTGTATGTCGTAAGGAAACATCATTGTACTACAGTATATTTTACAGAGATCTTTTATTGATTCACTTTTTCAGCACAAAACTCGTTTCTCCCTGTAGTGACGGCTATTTTTACACTCCCGTGGCTCTTGTTATCCTTCTGTATGGACTTTACATTGTAGAATGCTACCATTGTAGAACGAGACTTGCACTCAGCTCACCTAAGGTAAAGTCTAACGAATTAAATATTAAAATTATGATATTGCAACTTTCAAAAATTACAAACATTGCCATTTTTTCAGGAACATTGCAATTTTTTCTGAAACATTGGAATTTTGTCAGAAACATTGGAATTTTCAGAAACATTGGGATTTATTTTAACATATAAATAACTCTTTGTATTGTGAATTATTGTGAATTTTCAGGTGGATATAAACGAGGCATACAGATTGATCCAACAAATGAAAGAAGCCAAGCCGAAAGTGTGGTGGAAATCTACGTGTTATCATTATGTCAGAAGAACTCGACAAGTTACTCGATATCGAAATGGGGACGCGTATACATCAAATCAGGTACCTACTCACTGCTTTGTATGCAATGCGCATTTCATGTACATTTCGACATAGCGTTTTATTATTTATAACCATAACACATGGAGTCGCATTTTCCAAAGCAATAAATGCGTTACATTTTCGTCCCAAACTTCTTATGTGCTTTTAATATATTGTTCCTAGATATATATCTTTTGTTGAAATTGAAACTACATAGTAAAGTATACATAGAATATGAATTAGAATTTTCTGTTAGTTCTTTACTTAGCTAGGTACTTAATTGTTATACCATGTTACTTTACTGGGTATATTTATTTTTCCAGGTTTACTACGAGCGTGTGAACTCCCGTACATCCAACAATAGTTTTTTCTACACCTCTTGCGGAATGAAGGACGTCTCCAAAGAGCTTGTCAATTTAAAAAAGTTTCCAGTCACCAAAATACAATTTACAAAAGGATTTTTGTTTGCCAATGTACCTACTGCAGAAGAGTTCCAAGAACAACGCTCCAGATTTTTTGAGGTTGTCTTTATTACTACACACTAAGCATACTAAAAATTCAACGTAAAGTACATTATACGTAAAATATAGTAGAAAATCTTTAGCATAAAAATATTATTATGTAAATCAGTCTTTGTAAGTTGTAACTAGCATAATCTAAATTGATATTTTATTACTTTGTCCTTACTTACAGGAACAAGAGCGGTTCGACGATTATATGGAAATGAGAGAAGGCCTGGACTTGGCTAATGTAAACTTCAAAGAGACTATGACTGTCTGGACTACACCAGAGCATGTTCCATTTTATTCAAAACTAAATGTATTCTGGTTCTTCAGTTGCATCCTTCTGAGTTGGCCGTACCGTTTAATTCTCGAGTTTAACACAGCTCATGTTCAGTATCAGGTTATATTATTACTGGAGAAAATGCATGCAGTAACATAATTCACGGAAAGTTTCTAATTTCTGCCTTTGAAAGAGGAAACGACCTAATCGATTTATATTATGTCTTTTTACACAGGTCATTAAACTATTCGGGGTAAATTACATGTCAGCAAATGACAGAGCTCAAATGCAAAACCAAACCTTCCTTCGAAGTACTAACTACAATCGTTTCCGAAGTTGTGGTTACGGCTCGACTTTAGGCTACGGTTATTCACCATACCGCTGGAGACGAAGAGCGTCGACATCTGTCCTGGCAGATATAAATTCCAGTCCTTCCCGAGATAATGTACCTTCCTCTCCAGATCACCCGCTTGGAGGAGATGGAGAAAACCAACCTCTTCTTCTGGAGGATCAAGATGATTCCAATGACTCTGAGAAAGAGTTGCAGTGCTCTTTTAAAGAAAATTCAGCATCGTCAAGAGATTACTTCAAGTCACGAACAGCTTATCTCTTCGGATTCGGTTGTCCGTCACAAAAATCGGGCATTCCTCGCAGTGTTACATTGCTGCTGAGTAAACCCAGAAGATTCAGTGGATTGATGGACATCGATGAAAGTGACAGTGAAAAATTTATATTGGATAGAGAAAACGATGAAGAATGTTTCGTGGGAGATTTTCTTGTTCCTAGTTACTCTCAGGCCTTAATGATGGATCCTTCGGATAATTATAATACTATTACAGATTCATATGCCTATGATAATACTAATAATGTACTATTAGCAGCTCAGACTCAGATGTCAAGTCAAAATCCACATATCGAAAACATCGCTTACCCTTCGACATCGACTTTTACGCCTTATTCGACTACTAATACTAACGAAAGTGATACTCCATGTTGTAGCTCAAATATTCGTCCTAGTTTCAGCCGCTCCACTTTGTCTCAATCTGGGGATAATCCAAGAGTCGGAAATGGATGGAATTTCTCAAGCATTCGACCTTCTTCATCCTGTTCAGGAAATGACACATTACCAACAACTTCAGGGAGAAGAAACAGTATTTCCAGTACTAATTCCATTTCTGCCAGCAGTTCCGGTAAGAATTTCAACTTTTCATTTACCACATAAAGCAATTTAACAATTTGATGAATCAATCCTTTTCATTCATTTTGTACATTAATTATTATCCCTTTTCAATTCTCGAATTAATTTTTGCATATCAAATCATGTATAGATTTAATGAAAGTACAGTAACAAAGATGAAATTGTTAAATGATTGTATTTGAAAATGTTTTAGTGTTAAATGCTGTAATACCGCGATCTATGACCGGGGTTCCAATTGATCTCACTCAGCCAGTTGTTGTTTCCGTCCCCCGTGATCCAATGGCAACTGAAGGGTCAGCAGGTCCTGGAAACACAAAATTAGAATCGCCACCTTCCTACAAAGAAGCTTTGAAAACAAGTCGACCCGTATTTCTTCCAGCTTTAGCTCGACTTCGCAGATGTCTGACTGAAAGAGACATCTCCGGAAGATTCGGGAATTCCTCTGAAGGAACATCGACTAATAACCATACAACTTGGTTGAATAACGTCAATCCGATTTTCTTGTCACGATTCACTCGAGAGTCCAGTAGTGCATGTCATACTGATGAATGGTCTTGCTCAGGCTCGAACAATGCTCCCAGTGCTACAAATTACGATAAAATATCTCAAGTGTAACTAATTCAATGTATTGAGTAAATAAAGATAATGTTTTACTTGACTAGACGCGAAATAAGTCGAATCGACATCAACGACCGGACTCGTAATAACTCTGAATCTTTCTTCTCGCTATGCTCTGCTGCGTCCCTTTTATTTCCTATCTCATCTTCCACTTTCTCTCCAGGAATGTAAAGAATCCTTCCAGGAAAACAAATGAGAGGGAAAGTTACAGAGACGCATTGAATTGTTTTTCTCTCTCTATCTCTCTAATACTTACACACTATCGCTATCTCACTCTCTTTACACAGTAATACCAATACCTATATCGAATTCTAACAAAAACTAGTTAGTATGTAATTGCTGAAGATAAATCTTTAGTGATTTCTCTCTTTTGCTTTAGTGTATACACAATACACATACTGTACCTATTCTATTATTATACTCCAGGAGATATTTATTAAACTGAAGCTTTGTCTGAGAACTGAACAAAGATACACAGTCACACAAAAACTGTTTCATTGCTCTTTCGATTTTATTACTTTAAGTCAAAGAGAGTGACGTCATTTCATGTGAGACTTGTGAAAGTGATTTGTACGTATTATTTCGATTCTACGTATTACTATAGGTATTTTCAGAACATTAACTTACATCCAGATGTTTTTCCAAGGAAAAGGAAGAAGACTATTTAAGAACTAGACATACTACATAGTATTACTACAAACTTACATACCTAAATATCTGAGTATACTTTTACAATACTAGTATTAGGTATAAAAATGGTCTAAAGCACTGTACAAGTACTAGAAATAGATTTAACATTTATTTAATTCAACTTGACTGTTTCATGTATCTCGTATTTGAATTAGCAATACATATACAGTAGTACTCTCTCGAACATTTGAAAAACGGTGGCTGTTCACGAAACGAGCATCTTGGTTGTATTTGTATTTGATGTACTTCCTTCCTCTTTTACTCTCCAAACTCCAAACACACATTCTGCAACATTATTATTATTATTATAGGAGTTAGGAATACAAATATCTGTAGATACTACTCCCTGGAATTAGTACTGCAAATACTTAGGGACAGAGAGAGAGAGAAGCTTTTCCAGTATGGAACTAACTAACTAAAGGGGAATGATATGTAGTACTACAGCTTCATATTTATTACGCAACTTATGATGAGAATTGGAAATTACAAGAACTTGTAAACTTCGTAACAACCTAATAACATTATTTGATGTTTTCTTTACACGCTTTATAGTGCATGGAGAAAGATTAAGAGCGGAACACAGACTTATATATAGCTAAAGAGCTATACCTAGATATTTACACTGTATTTGTATGTACAAGTACTTGTTACCACACAGCAATAGCAAATAGCTATGAGGCTAATAAAATCATGTAATCATTGCTGTTCCCTGTGTGTCGTAGTACAACTGTATTGCATGTAGTATTCCTCTACATGGAGGTATTATGAGTGCGTGGTTGTGGTTAGCTTAATGGTAATAGTCATCCCGTGGCCAATTACATGATCTAAGAGCTACACATGTTATGTAATTTCATGAGATGAGAAATGAGATGACGATAGGAGCAAACACAAACTTCAAAAGTAGTTTCAGCTCATACACTTTCTCTACTTAATAACTAATAACAGTGAAATGCACACAGAAAGTCAAAATGAGGTAGCAAGCGTATCTGTTTCTACAAGATTCGCCTGTTTAACAAGGACATTATTATTGTAAACGTGTGCTTATTACGGTGACACACCAATACTCACAGTAATTAATATTAAACTTAGTAGTTTCAAAAGGCTAATGAAAAATACCGCAATGCTGTCGTGCTACACAAATGCTTCAAACGACACGTGCTCCAAATACTATTACACACTCCTAAAGCACACCCCTATGGATTACATTTATTTTACATTACTCTCACACTAAAACGCTCTTAGTATGCTAATAAGCAATGAAATGTGCAAAAATAACGAGCAAAGCTACCAAGAATATAAATGACAAGGATCAAGGAATACTAATGCTTTAAAAGTACATACATTAAATCTATTTATATCTGTATGTATAATTTGCTATGTACTAAAATGGAGGTATAACCCTGTAGTGTAACTTAAACCTGTTTAACGTATGCGTATTATTATGTATGAGAAGAATTACATGTAGATATATGTATCAGTCCTACTTATCACTTATGCCTTTCTATACAGTTAAAGTAAAGGTTTTGTATTTTAAGCAGGGCTATATTTTATACATGGGATGTCTCCGTGGAAAAGACATGGACACTAATTGTTCCCGTTAGTTTCACACACACACACACTCTACACAGCTCTTTTCCTTTCTATCCATCCAAGTCCCTCCGATTTCTCTGTCTACAATTTTGCATGCTTTTATACAAACTACAAACCAAACCACGAACTTTTAGTAGAGCTACCACCATAGCATACGAGACCACCGTTCGTTGTCGTCGTTGTCGGTGTGTTGTGGTATAAAAGAACAAGTCTCTCTGGTATATTGTTGACAACCCCTATTAATACTACACATCCTATTTAGATTGACTACAAAGCTATACTGGAGACAAGGAGACGTGGAGTGCTGAGCAAGCTACTGCTGCAGATTTATGCTCGCGGCTTGTGCGCTTGATGTGCAATTTAGCTCATGTCTTTAATAGTTATTCACAGTCGATTACATTCTTTTACAAGTCATGGCCATCATGGGCTACGCTTTTAGTTTAGGTGGCCATATTATTATATTTATACTAGAGCCTTGTCCAAAGAAAGCATAGCAAAGTCGAGTGGAATAATTAACTGCTTTTAAACTTGACAATGTTTGTTCCAACTCCAACTCTGACGTGGGTGCATGAATGAGTGTTCTGTGAATACAATCGGAAAAGCTTGAAAGTAGTTACGACGTAGCTATAGTAGCTTTTGGGATGTAGGTAGGTGTGCTCTAAATTTAATGCCTTTAGGCTAATGTTAATTGTACAATGGTTGGTGTATGTAAAAAGGCAGGGGCGCATCCAGATCACATATTTATCTGTAGGGGGCCTAGAGCTAAAAATCACCTATTTTTGACATTTTGGGAGAGATACAATTTTTATTTCGGATTTAGCCCCTTCCCCCTTCAAATACGCCACTGGTGTAAGGTGTATGTTTAGTTTTGACAGTAGTATGTATATACTAAAGGGAGATGAAAAATGAAAAATGTTCTTGTTGGCAAGTGCTATTCATTGTAGGCAAACAATATTTCAGAAAAAGAAGCATTAAAGTGTACTGTGTTGTTTATTTTCGTGTCTCGTTTTCCAGTGTTCGTGTCGTCTCTTTTGTAAAAATTCTGCGTTTTAGTTTCCTAAGGCACTTTTACAATTACTAGACTTGTTTTTCAGTTTTTCAGCTGCAACTAACAACAAAAGAAAAAATTAAATCAAATTAAATGGTTTAAGCTCTTCAAAAGCATTAAAAATCTCTTTTGAGTACTTTACACATAGAAAGTCCTCCGGCATTTCTGAGACTATCGTTTTTTATAATACTAGTTTAGCTTTTCCTTTTTCAGGATTTTTGCAGGTGCAATGTAGTGTTCACAGCATGCGTGTGTATTGAAAAATGCTATATTATATACAAACCTAAAATAGAATACTTGGATATTTAAACGGATTGTTAATGTGGACATTCGTTTAATCCTTAATGACTGTAAGTTTGTTATCACAATTCAAATTCTATTACCCATGTTTCCTTACAAAAGAAGCTATATGTAATGTACCTAATGCGTAAGTTGGTTATTTACATTTTCCTAAAACTCTTGCAGAAAACTTTGTTTTCTCTAATATCTTTACTTTATGTAACCCAAACATATGAGTTTATACTAATAGAATCTAAAGCCTACAATATTGTAGGCTTTAGAATCTACAGACTTCCTTAAAGTTAGTACCGTACCCGCCGGTTTACCGCCCCATGGGGGGTTATATTTTGGGATATCGGTTGGAGGTACCTTACATGCCGAAT
>JAQFYB010006953.1:0-11452 GCA_034694085.1 Pogonognathellus longicornis
GCAATTCGGGTAAAGGGGCGTCGGGCGTCGGGTAAAGGGGCGTCGGTTTTCCGAAATTAATCTCGCGACGTCTGGCAACGGGGATGAGCCTTAGTAAATACAATGCGAGACCCACGTTTTTGAAATTCATTAACAAGTTGAATAGCATGAACATGAGAAGGTTCATGACCTAAACAAAATCAAAAGCAATCAGCACTACACCACCCTGTGTGGTCAACTGTTTCTGAATTGTATTATAATTCTCCAACATCCAACTGCACGCTATATTTTGTTAAATGTGAATTGATCTAGGTCTACATTCGAGAATAAATTTGGCTTAAAACTTTACCTTTTGCCATCCCGTACGATTTTGACAGCCTTCTCGCAAAATGTTGTCCAAACTTTGGAATTCGTCATTTACGATCAGTCCTATACCTGCAATAATACAGACGTCTGAAGTTTATAAAAGTTTAAGACAAACATAAATTACATTTTCTTGATTCTACATCTACATACATAGACTAGAAAGTAGAAACAGCACAATTTTGCGAAGAGATATTTGTAGTTCTGAATCCATTTCGTTTTTGTGTCATATTTTTATAACACAGTAAGATCTTAAACTTCAACAGGTACAGACTACAAAGTGGACATTTGAGAATTTTGAGTACTACAATGTGAGTAACACGAAGCATGCTTTCTTTATTGTGTGGCACTAAGAGAAAGGGACTGTTGTGTAATTTGTATGTAATTATGTTTTCTATTAATTAAGAAGATTAGAAAATGAATGAACTAGTTTACATTTGTCACAAGAAAGGCACGTCACAGCTGGAATTTCTCCAAAATGTGTATCTTGGAAAGTAATTCTACTGCAGTCATCATTAATGTCTACAGTCAGGACAGCTTTGCAACTATATAACAGCAATAGGATAACAAATTATTAAAATGATTATCACTTTTAACTTAGGTACATGAAATCAGGAGCTGATTTACATTGAAGCAACTTATTCTACTTTATACTAGAGAGATTAACCAAGCATTTCAGTCTGTACAAAGTGCAATGCAACAAAGGAAAATATTACTATATAGGTATACTAACACTAATAGAATTATGAAGTCCGTGCAAATAGTAATAGTAAATACTCAATAAAAGATATAAAAAACCTGGTGCATTGAATGCTGGTGTGGAAGCTCATGTTGTTTGGCAAAATAGGCATTTTGTTCTAATTGCAAGTTATATAATATTAAGACATCCCGTGTCTCTCTTCAAGTTCACTATTCATACAGCTTGGTACAAAGGAATTCATTTTCATCCATGAATGACATTTTTCCGTAGCTCGCCTTCTATGTTTGTAAGTCCTTGTTCTGTTATGCGTTATGTGTATAGCACATACCTACTAGATATGAATGGTCTCGTTGAAAAAGTTTCTTGTGAGATTCTTCCCTTCACTTGTGTAAACATTGCTCAAGTTTTCTTTCACTGATTTATTTAGACTTCCAATTGTATTTTTCTGTGTTAATGAATGACTCACTTTTTATCCCATTCAAAATACATGTAGGAATTTTGAATTTGGTTTTGATTGGAGTCTGTAGACGAGTGACGAGACGAGGACGATATTCGCATGAGTGACTCTAAGAAGTCAAAGAAAAGAAGTACCACTGCTCTGGTTCTGTGTATATATTTCCTTTCAATGATGAAGTCTTCATTCACTCATATTGTGGAGAAGTAAGTAAGTATATAATTTAACACATAAGAATGTTGCTGTGCTTAGTCATTTCTCAGAGAGACTCTTGTCTTGTCTCTTTTTCTCTCCACGCTACTACAACAACTACAACTCCCAAATACTTTTCTCACATTTCCCAATTGTCCTTCACAGTTATAAAAAATTGAATTCACGCAATGCTTTCCTTCAGGCTGCATTATCGTGTCTTGCTAACCCACCAATACTTATCTCTTGCTTGGATAACTTTTAATTTAACTTTTACACTTCAATTTTCTGAGCTGTGCAACACAAAACATCATTACCGGGATGAATCATAAATCTAATATAATTATGAAATAGACGAGCTATAAGTAGTGTATAAACACACTAGTTTGTAAGTCTATAATATGAAAATGAAAATAAAATACTTGTCTGCAAAATTAGGACTAACGATGTTCACGAAAAAACTTTAGCACCATTATAGCACAAATAGCACATGCAACTATTCAAAATCACTCAACAAGAAATTCGCTACCACTCACAACCATCATTAAACAAACTGGACGTAAAACATGTAGTTTTGTGTACCTTATCTAGGTACATATATTATGTGTAGTATGTATGCGCCTGCCTGACTCACATGCATATGACATGCTCTAGTACCTTACATACTTAAATAAGTACCTAGTAGGTACTTAAATAAGCTGTAAACTTGTAAGTTACGACTTGCTTGACAAATTACTCACTTATTTTCCTGTACTGTTATCTTTAATATTATGATTTCGTGACTTTGTGAAAATCCAGTTTTAACCAGTCTGAACTTAAAACGCACACTGATAATTTGTAATAATAGCAAGTTCAAGTTTTAATGTACTCAAATATTAACTAAACGATAACGTTGTCTTAATATATTTGTAGTGACGAAGTGTTTTCTCTGCCAAGTTGTCACTCTAGCACTTGCAGTACGCACTAGAAGGTTTTGTGGAGTGTTTGCATCCTGGTTTTATGTCTGTGCTCATGCAGCCTAAACAAAAGCATAAAATATATGCAGAGGCTTCAAAAGAACTGCCTGTGAATCAACTGCACTATTTGTAGATTACACGAGCAATAGCTATCAGGATATCCCCAAGCCAGAAGACACAGACAGCCAATATACTTATCACGTTACTGGGGTGTATTGTGTAGGTATATAACTTGGCAATCTTTCAATACAAATTCTGCATTGCATTGGCTACACCGGTACACCCCTATGCTGTCTAACATAGTGCCTTGTCCTAGTTATGTATTTTCATGTAGTTCTATGCATGCAATGCAGTATATATCTAGTCTTTGCAAGCTCCCTACATAAAATGACACTCCTTTGCTAATATTTAATATCTACTAATTCTTATATTGATACAATATGAATACGTAGTGCATAGTATAGGTAGGTATAGTCTTGATACAGACCTAGTTACTAATCAACGTGTTAAAAATGATACCATTCAGTCTGTGTGTCCCATTACGTACTTCAATCTTCTATATCTCTGTATGTATAAATAAAAGTCAGCATAATATGCTGAGACTACTTGCAGACATTGAACCGACTTTTTAGCGAGTGTGTCATTGATTTCTCTGTCAGGAATGAATGAATGAGTAATACTCGGCTCTTGTTTTACGAATACAATATTGACTTTGAAAGGGAAGATGTTTTAATACTTTATTATTTGTCAGACAAAATGTTCAAAGAACTGAAAGAAGTAGGTACAAAAGGGCGATTGTTACCGTTTCATAGAATGTATCGACCCGACAGGTCTGTGTACAATTCTGAGTTCAGTAGGTGAAAACTAATTAACGAATCCTATTGTAATACACATTTTGTCCAGTCCAGTCCAATCAGCCAATAAAGAAATGAGTCACTCAATTTTCCTTTGAAAAGCTTCCACGTAAAAACAATTGTACTAATTGTAAGGATATATCTAGCATTTTATCAGTAGATGTGTATAACAGATAATTTTTATTAGGAGTATGATATGACTACGACACAGCCTTCACATTCAATCTGTTTGACCATGTTTCATTCATGCATGAAGTTTGTTCTTCTGTGTGCTAGGTTTCGTTTAAAGTTCAGTACTGAGAATATACAAAACTTTTCCAGTACATTACTGATTGCATTGATATGATGTCAGAGTAATGTACTTTGAACTCTTAATTGAATGTCCACTACAACAATAAAGTATGGTATGGTATGTGACGCAGGGAAATTGAATTCATACTACCTACAGCTAGTAATAATTGAATTGTATGTAGCATTTCGTATGAAGTGGTATAAATAAATAAACCACAGTATAAATGTGTTTTGTACAAGTATAGTATGTTGTAGTTGTAGTGTCAATAGTAAATACCTGTTTGTTTGTATGTGAACAAACGCGTTGTTTTTGACCATTATTAATGCAAACAGTGGTTTTATCGGTGGACTTGCTTAAGAGTTCAATCAATCAACTAATCAATACCTTTAGTTGCGATTGCGACCAACAAACAAACTGACACGGCTCACTGAATAGCTTCTAAAAACTGTTGGAGGAAAAAGTAGCGTGTAGTTTTGTGTTGTGTACTCTATGTAGGCTAATTGCCCGTCTTTGTATTTATGTTACGTGTGTGTCATGCCGTCCACTTACACTTCCACCACACACACACATGCTGTTTTGTTACAGAAACATTGATTAACACAGCCCTTCCTTTTTTGGTCACTCGGCTGACTCTTCTGGTCGCTTTCGTTAAACGCTGTCAATGATACGCTCTGATAATTCTCCACTTCACCATTCTCCCTCTAATAAACTTAACAAAATCCCATTCCTGTTTGAAATGATATGTTTTGTGTATGAAATGCTTAGTTTGCAATTTATATAATATACCTCAGTAATCACTTTTAATAAAATACTCATAATAAAAAGTACTTATGTGTACGAAGTATACGATAAAGAAGAAAAACGTGTGTATGAGACAGTATAAATGGCGTTGATTGAAATGAATTCAAATTAAATTCGATTTTACGTCTCGAATCACTCGACTAGAGGAACTAGACTGTGGCTGTACTATGGTAATGTAATTTCGAGTGACCATCACACACCCTACCCCCACCATTCGTCTGTCGACGGCGGAGAGAGCAGAGAATTCATACACCCGGAGACAACCTTTGAATAAACCTTGTTTTTATGCTTCTATAGGTATAATATGCTACACATATTTCCATCCGTTTTCCTGTTGTGTATAGATGACCTTCTTTCCATTTTTCGCTTCGTCATGCAATAGTGGAATAAATGAATTGCAAAGCACGCAATGAATGAGTTGTCAAGTCAAGTCGAGCTAAATTTTACATGTAGATGTACCTAACCCTCTCTCTCGCCCATATTGGCTGTAGTGTGAAACGATATGGGTCAAGGCTGCAATCAAATGTAAAAGAGATAAACTCAAAAATCTAGTTTTTCCATGTTTACAATTTGCTAAGTAAATATTATGCAAATACATATAAGTGTTATACTTCCATCTTCATTCAATTACACTTCACATTTATCCGTATAACGAGATTAAATAAATAATTTGACTAAATAATGAGTCATGAACTTAGTATGCTCTTGTTAAAGAATTCATTATGTTTCTGACACTTTGGAATGTCTCAAAATGAAGTGACACACATAAGTCTATATTCTATACGTAATGAAAATGTCGGAGTTTGTTTATTAGCTAACTGTAATTAGGAAAATAACGGAAATGACGCTTTCCTGATTGTGTTTACTCTGGAGAATATTATAAGAAGTTAAATAAGTAATGTTCTCTTGAGACAGACCTATAACTGTACTAAGTAAGTACAAAAGTTCAATCCTATGGTAAGTCACGCTTACTTGCTATTAGATTATATTGTATGTATCAATTATGGTGCTACAGCAGCGTGGAGTGACTGACTGTGGAGTTTACGTCACGTTGAGCACGTACAGATTTTTTGTTCGTCACTTCACTTTGTTTGTTTGTTTTACTCATATCGTCTTATAATGATAATGCTAAGCTGTGTTCATGGCTTTATAAGTTTAACTAATGTGTACAAAAGAATTGATTAGCTTTTCTGTGCTGCGTACATAAATAATGGAAAGAGTAAGAGAATGCACAGCACAAACACATAACTTCATTAAGAATTTCTTTCTTTGAAAATGAACTGTTTACGTCATGTAGTCACAGACAAAGAATTTCTCCACATTTTTATCAAATGATATTTCCCTACATTCGTCATCACTTGCACATACAAATACCTACACTTTACACTGCACGATTTACTTGGAAGAGACAGCACGTCTATGCATGCAAGTTGTTGATGGTACCTTACAGTTCCTAAATTTGAAAACTTCGAGTTGCACATTCCTATTTCTAGTAAACCTAGAAACTGAAGTTTACTTTCGCACAAACAAGCAGTGTCTATATTTACTTCACTCAGTGCATATTATATTGCTGGATAAAAGCAAGTAGGTAGACATGCAAGTCTCAACTGAGAAAACACAGGACGTGCCATTTGAAAGTCAAAGTTTCGCTACACAAATGCCTACTTGCAGTTAGAAATTCAAGGTTATTTGCTTCGTTCTTCATTAGTAAACCGAGATAAGACGATATTTAAGTAGTACGCGTAGTGCATTGTGCTAAGTGCTTGCATGCATTATTTATTGTTATGCAGTATATGTACTTGTTTACATAGTGTAACTACATAAGTAATTCATTTTCCCATAACGAGCATTGCATACATAGAAAGAAATACAGAACCGACGAAACATAATATTTGATCGCATATGTGTGTTCTTAAATAGCTGGAGAAATGTTAAAGTAAGTAATAGCCCTTGAAAAGAAGTTGAATAGTGTATACATGTAATGTACACAAATTAAGAAATTATACAATGATGAATCAAGCATTCAAGTGGGAAATGTTACACTATTACTTATACGTACTTAACTCGTATCTCAACTTCTATTACTTCAAGTATGTACACTGTAGTAAAAGTAACTAAGAAAGTGCTACTTATGTACTGTGAATTATTTCTAGTATAATGTGGGCATCGATCATTATTGCGATCTGTAGAACCTTATTTACTTTTACTACATGTGAGCAATCTGCAAAACACATAAACACGGTACTTTCTAAGTTACACTCGACAGATTGTAGCTTTATACACAAAACAGCAACTAAAGTTGATACACTTCCTTTCTGTCTATAATGTAGCTATAATAAGAATTATCTGGTGCTAGTATCTTCACTATATTTGTTTCACTTCACATTTATTTTTGCTTTATGAATCTAAGTCATTTCAAGCTGACAGGATCTTATAATATAAGTGCTAATAGTACATGGGAAAGTGGTTTAACAATAATATAACAGCACATATCTCAACTGCACACTACACACACTGCATTTTTCACCAGCAGCCACTCCAAAGTATATAAACAAGCCATAGCACCCTCTCCTTTTATTTATACACTTACACTATGTAGTATGTAAGTAGATTCTTTGTATAGACTTCTGTAAAACTCTTGTGTATCACATAATAGCGTATACACAATGTTCATACCTTCTTATGTGTAATATTAGGTAGGTATACTTAAGTCAGTAAAAGTGAGCATCTCGAAATATGTGGGGTAGCAATTTAATGTAAAATTCATAGACACTATTCATTTTCGTTTAGTTGCCTTCACTCTTCCTTTTGGCTATCTGTGTGCCGTTATAGTTGTGTAAAGATGGTTAGATGAGTAGATGCATGTAAAAGATGAATGTTGTACTTTGATATTGTTTTGTAATGTTGTACTTAATTGTGTATGTGTATTATGGACTTTGTAGAGACATAGTATTTGCATGCATGGGACTTTGTTGCGGTGTGGTGATATCGTGCGTCGCTTCTTCGCCAATTTTGTGTCTTTTGCTAGTCTTTTGTACACACACGACATTCTTATCGTGGTAGTGCACCACATAAGTATGTACTACACTCTATACAGTGTATATATACAGGGTGGTAGCCACTAACAAAGAATAAGTGAGTACGCATAAGCTTAGAGATAGTAAATAGGAGTTGAGCTGGAGAAGGAGACGGGTATTCGGGTATTGGAGGAGCAGGAGTTGTAGGAGCAAGTGAATGCTTGCAAGTCAATTTATTAGAGCAGTTATGCACAAAGTTGGACAGAATTGATGGGACGCAGTGTCGTAAAAATGTCATCTGATGCACGAGCTGAGAATGAGAATGAGAAGTGGCTCCAGTCACGCCTCACTTCTGCTTCTTCTTGTTCCTTATATTACAGACACATTACACCACATACAAACTTTATCACACATACATACACTTATAATACATACACACATACAGATAACTAACAAACATATACATACACAATACACACAAAACTTTAATTTCGCACAATATATAGTAGCAAATAATAAACCTTCCTAACATTCAAATAAAATCATGATTTGATTTTCCAGTGTAGTATGGGCTATAGGGCATTTTGCACATTTCAAAATGAGTATAGCCACAGCACAATACTCATTTTAAAATGTGCAAAGTTTGAGTCGACAAAAATTAGTTAGGATGAAGAAATTATTTTTAATCTTAACTATTCAGGTTAAAAAAATTCCAGATCCGTTGATTCATCCTGTGAACACGGTAAAGTAAGTCATGCTTGTTTCTGTGAATTACTTACAATGGAGTATGATTTGCATCATTCAAATCTAATACCCAAATTCAAATGTTTTTTAACAATTTTTTGTATTTACCTACATGCAAACATGTACATAAAAACAGACGGTTACCTGTAAAATGAGTTGGGGTTAAATTAGTCAGTGTAATAACTTTAAATACGTTCTCTTATTCCATTTTGATATTATACACTGTATAAGATCTACTGTGATTTTAACATTCTGTACTTAAACTGAAGATGTTAGGTCAGAGTGTGATTGGGGTATTATAATAATGTCATTTTTGTCTGGTAATAATAATATCTGCATGTATCGTACATTTACTAAAATTATTTTATGTATTATGCACATTCCAAGCTTAAGGATGCAAACGATAATAATAATGTGGGTTCAAGTGTAGTATGTAAAAGCTACGCAGCTGTGTATAAGTATATGTATGTGTTGTTTTAAGATAAATGAAGATGGATATGCTGCACTGCACTGCTACACACGCAATGCGTATTCATTGTGGATTGTCCTCTTTAGGATGTGCTCTGCCGAACAGAGTCTATAGCAAGCATGACACATAAAAGTTTGTTGTTACTTTTCTTTGTTTATTACAATCACATGCAGAGATGCACAGAAACATGTAAAAAAGTTAAGTGTGAATGTGTGAGATGACCTACTTACTGACATTTTAGGACACTACTGTCATATGTGTCATGTCTTAATGTCGAGTTCAGTTTAGTAGAAGAATTGGTCATGATCATAACTTTATCTGGACCTTATGTCATATTTTACGGAAACCAAGCAGAATAATTGCAAAGATTCAGTCTCAATGTCACTATAGAACAAAATTACGCAGCAACACATTTTTTTAGCCCGAGATCACAAAGTTTTATGTTGTAGTAGCACTAGCACGTGTAAGGAAATATACTACCGCTGCTGCTGCAGTAAATGAACAGCAAGTTTGTAAGTTTATAGCACAGCATACATAAAAGGATAGTTTAAAATAACTTTGTACGTTACATTTTTTATACGTTTGTATTGTATAAAGTTGTTTTTATTTGTTATTATTAGTTTACCCCAAATCATTCACTTAACAAAGGAACAATGATAAATCACTATTTCAACATAAAAAACAGATAGGTACACTACGCTGTATATAAATACAATTCAAATACATCACTAGTATAAAAACACAAAATGAGCTACTAGTAACAATGTAATATTTTACAGGCGGATATCATTCATTCTTACAAACATTATACCCGTATGAACACGCATAGCACAGTAAACATAACATTCCAACTTCCACATAAAATAAATTAGGTTGCATAATGTTCTTAACTACAGTAGGAAATAATTTGACACTTTCAAAGAAAACAATTGTGAAGTGAAGTCGTTTCTTGTGACATTTTCAATGTCAGACAACTTCCGCACTCTTCGGTGATAACCCAACCCTCGCAATACTTTAAATGTCTTCTTTGTGGTTGACAAAGCAATCTAATTTAACAAAGTAATAATAATCTTAGGGAAGAAACGGTGTTCCATCTTGTTGAGGAGGGAAGTGAGTAACCTGATCTGATATTACCCGGACATTTTTATTGTACCACAAGAATGCAGCGGTGTGCCAGACGGGTTTAATTTGTGGATTGCTTTGTCACCCCAAACTCTGTCTCTGTCATTTGACTCTTTCTCCCTTCATTATTAGGATTATTGCACATATGAGAATTATTGGATGGCTCCTTAAGCCAAGATGGCAACCACAACGACAATGTCTGTTTTTTCAGCCAGACCAAAGACACTTCCATTCAAACTGAACATGACATGGTTTAAGAGTTGAGTTGAGTAAGAACAAGATGAGTTTCTTCAAGCTACTACCACAGCAATCTTCCGCAGCAGACACTACAAAGTA
This sequence comes from Pogonognathellus longicornis, assembly GCA_034694085.1. Taxonomy (NCBI): domain Eukaryota; kingdom Metazoa; phylum Arthropoda; class Collembola; order Entomobryomorpha; family Tomoceridae; genus Pogonognathellus; species Pogonognathellus longicornis. Next base: position 10,277 of record JAQFYB010006953.1, read on the forward strand.
CAAATTCTGTTCCTTCTCGCTTTTCTTGTCTCTCCTACACTCATTCACCAATAAAGCAACGTTTGAATCGATTTGGCAGGAATGCTCAGAAATACACTTCCCCTTTCCTCATCAAATAGAGAGACTTTGGCATCGTAGTTGAGTCTGTACACAGAAAACAAGGAAAGAGAACAACATTCAATTTCAACTCAAATAAAAATCACTCACGTATATAATATACAGAAAAAATTTCCTAATGGCAGTCTTCAGAAGAGGGAAATGGGGTAAAAGACAATACAACGGAAGGGTTATGTTATTGGACACAGGACAAATTATGTCGTAGTTTTGTCAATGGCATGCGGTTCCATTCCATTCCAACTCCACTCATATAGTAATCACATAGCTTAAACGGCACCTACATACACACCATACCAAAGTCAAACCAACCACGTGTGTCACATTATTACATAACTGTCTTCATGATTACTCTTCAACAAAATACCGAATCAACCGCATAAAATCCTCCTCCTCCTTTTCTAATAAGTCTTGGCTTCCTCAAATCAATTATAAATGCTCCTAGTTTGTGAAGCGGCCACTAACTTTAAGTCCTAGGTCAACCTTTTACAGCTATACTTGTCTTCACATTTTAAACATCCTTTTAAATAAGTTGTTCAAGCCACTACGTTGTTATTTATTCTCAAAAAGACAAACTTGATTTTTATTTTATATTTAATATAGGTAGCATTAGCATAATATTAACTTCAAAGAACAACTATGGAAATACCTGTAAATCGTATTAAATCATTATTGGATATTTTTAGCAGATTGATGTAGTGGCTGATTGGTCGGTAAATAATACATCGAAATGTCTTTTGTGTATAAATGAATTAATGATTTGATTGATGTTTGAGTTTGTTTCTACACAAAGGTGCTCACGGTAGCGTGCTACTTAAAACAGACAGATGCTGTATACTAATTTTTAATTTGCACTGTGAATGACTGTGCACAATGAATATAATATGGTGTTGGTTTGATTTAAATGTTAGAATATTGGCAAGAAAGTAATATATTAACACTTAAATTTTACATTTAATATGTGTAAGAAGGAAACGTTTGAGACGGGACTTACTTATTGAGGAAGACAATGGTGGTTCCATTATCGGGGCGGAGAAACGCAACAGATTGCAAATTTCTAGG
>JAQFYB010006954.1:0-11451 GCA_034694085.1 Pogonognathellus longicornis
ACATACTAATATGGGCCATACCTATACCATATCATATTTTGTGATATGATATGGTATAATAGATATATGAGTATCTATTATATGAGTATGCGCGGTATGTGAAAACCCATATCGCCCATATCCATGAGTATGTGCCGATATGGGTTTAATTATGCTGTAAAAATATGGTATGAGCTGATACGGCCTTAATATACCTGCGTGAAAATATGATATGGGATGATATGGCCTTAGCTATGACTATGGAAATATGGTATGAGCTGGTATGGGTTTTAGTGGGCTGTGGAAATATGGTATGGTATGGTATGGGTTTACTCAAACGTTCATCTTTGGTGTCGGCACAAGTACACTCGCATGTGTGTGTGTTTTGGTTTCAGGGTCCCCATATATCTATAGTAGATAGGGCAAATTCATCCTCAAGCCACACGGGCCCATTTGAATAAACTGCTCTTTCGACATTGTTGTTTATTATGAACATCAAAGACTATCGTCTCAAAGCTATAGTGAGTAAGCTTTAGCTTAGGTAGATTAGTCAATGATCTTATTATAATCATACTCCGTGTATTCTAATCATCACAGTAACTATAAACTAATAATAAGACATATTTCCTTACTGCTCGGATCATAACTCAATATACGCCACTACCATTAACGTATAGAGTAGCCCAGGTGGCATTTCCTAATACACTATATAAGAAATAAGATCAGCGACAGTGCTCAAATAATATTACATAGTCTGTGTATGTTAATCATCACAGTGGAGATAGACTAATCAGACATTTTTTCTGCCTCTCGGTCATTCAATATACGCGCAGACAAACGTATAGAGTAGTCCGTGTGACAGTTGAATAGTAAGTACGTTTAGAACATTCCAGTGGAATTTTCCAGTGACCAAAGTAGGTATCAATCTTCCATCGTCGGTAGTTGCAAATGAATGTTTGAACCACCAAACCGACCACGCTGGTTTAGTAGTATACTCGCAAACCTTACATACTCATTATTGTTTGCACATTGGCAAACAACGATTTGGACTTTGTAATACATGGGACCTGTGTGACGTGTGTCCCTTCAGAATATGTATATAAATATTTCCATAACACTCGATGCGACAATTTTGCCATATAAATCTGGACAACTTGTATGACCGGTCGGCTGCGACAATCTTGTAGAATGTGGTGGCAAGGTAGAGTGTTGCCCGAGCTGGCTGTTTTCGGCCCGTAACCAGCCCGAACCCGAAGTAAATTAAAAAACAAGGCCCAACCCGGCCCAGACAAATTCACTTCTCGGCTCGAACCCGCCCGTACCCGAACTCAGCGCCGTCTCAATTCACCCGTGGGACACGGGTTTCCGTAACAAGTATATAGAATGTCAGAAAGTCATAACTCCAACCCATTTTCATATAGCACGGTGCTGCCAGCAGTCGTACATAGACAGACTCCGTAGTTCTGCTCACACTTCAGAATGCAAGTCTACACTCTGCGACCTAGCACTCATATAGGCGCATCAACAATGATGAGAAATATGAATTGTCTGTGGACTGGAAGCAAAGTTTGGCACGTTGGCAGTTCGGTCTCGTTGTATCATAATAATCCATTTTATTGTAAACAATTGAAATTACCACTACTTTTTAGATTGCAAGGATAGTACAGGTTTTATGCTTTTGCATATTATTGCAAATCCAGCACTCGCTTGCTTATCCATGCATAGTATGCAATAAAATGTATGGGCTTTTTCGGTTAACCGTGACCCGTACAGTTGCAACCCGAACCCGCCCGTACCCGTGAGACATTTGCTTACGGCCCGCCAGGCCCGCCCAACCTGAAATGTATATCGGCCCAGCGACCCGCCAGCCCGTACGGGTTCGGGTTTACCCGAAACCCGTACGGGGGCCCGAACTCGGGCAACACTCTATGGCAAGGTTTGTTGGCAACTATTGATTAACTACATTTTCCAAATAACGATTTTGTAAATGCAAAATGTAACAACGATACAATAAATATAATATCACTGGCAGCAGTGGTGCAGAATCTTCAATGTATATCGTGCCAGTATGCATACGTACACAAGAGGCAAAAATGAACTATGAATTTAGAACCGGGGCAGTACCGATTCACTATTTGTCGGTATTTTTTATTAATACTTATGGACTGTAGTCCAGCACTGGATTGTTATTACATATCATGCTACTATGGGTAATTGATTACAAATGCTGCTCCAAAATTTTAACCAATTGACCATACTATGTGTATTAAAAGTAACCACTTTTATAGATTACATGTTTACATAACTCTGGGAATTTCGGACAAGTTATGTACGAAATTCCCAGAGCTATAGCGATAGTTGAAATATATGATTACAAATTCTTACCTTTTAGTGAAATGATTTATTACATATTTTATATTATGATCACTTAAACTATGTCCTCATTTTTCATTTTCATTTACAATATTAGTTATCAACACTATCATTTACTTTAAGTTTTTACCCAATATATTATGTTTTTAGCTACTTTGTAGAAATGGTTTGTTAGTCTGTCTTTATGTCTGTCTGACTTTCTGTTTGTGCACTTTTATCAGAACGGAATAAATACATATAGGCATAACTATTACCCTAATAACAAATATAAAAAACTAGCCGTTACAAGGGTATTTTTAAATTATGAGTACGACCTACAAGCCTATTCACCCTAACATAATAGTTAATCCTAGTGGTCATTCACTCCCGAAAGCTGTAGAATTTAATTAAGAAAATGATTTTTCTTTGTACAATATTACCTTTAATTATAAACATTGTTATTCCATTACGTTTTACATACGTTTATGCTTAGTTTAGTCCTATAAAAGTTCTCTAAAAATAATTTTAGTTAAAATGAACATTCTTCAAAGAAAAAATATGTTCCTTAAAAATAATTCAACTTTCGGGAGTGAACCGACACTAGGATTAACTATTGTTCTAGGGGGACATTATTAGAACACGACGTATTGGAATGCCTAACTCCGATTTAGTGCGTCCCAAAATTGAATCATCGGTCCCTTCAAATGAGGGTCAACAAATGCATGCACAACTTTGCCATCCAACCTTGTTGTCTAGTTTATGAGGTTTGGAAACAATGTATGGCTTTTGTCTTGGAAATAGAATAAGACAAAGTTACTTCCGCCTCTACCGCCAAGAAAACTTAACATTAATCTTTGAACTGAGAAACCGTTACCGGTGCCTTCAAAATGCTTATGTCGTCATATTCTTTGAAAACTGCATAGTTTAAATTATATCCTGCTTCATTCAATCTTGTTCGTTGTTCATAAGTAGAAATGGTCCATAACTGGGTGTTCTTAGTACCTACTCCAGAAATTTTTTTCAATAAATATATTGTCGCGTGATTTTCAATTGTGATGTGCAATACACAGCTATTACAATAGTCCAAATTTATTGGAGAATGTTTTTGTATTAAATGATTTCATTTGTGTCGAAATGATAAAAAAATATTATAAAAAAAGTAGCAAAATCTTAATATGTTACAAAAGTTTCAAAATTTGCTTTAGCTAACGAAAAATATATTATTAATTGTGTGTTTTTAGTAAGCGCATAAAAGTTATCTAGCCACTTTGCTACACACTAATGAATCGCATATTGAACTTTTATTAAAAGTACACGTATGTATATTACCAGAAGCTTCTAGAACATTTTGTGCAAATAATATTCCGTGACTGTTTTGTTATGGTCAATCTCGTATTGCCTTTGTAATGTTAACCCGAAACCTTTTTGCACGCAATACACTATTCATACAAAACACCGTCCTTTGGTGTTATCTTTCTATAGTTATGTGTGCAAATAGATGTGAAGTGCTTAAATAAATTGACGCGCAGATTTTTTTGTTTAATTAACCATTCCCTTGTATTACAATTACTGATGCAGCATATGGCTTCGTATAATATTTTCAGGGATGCAACATTTGACTTAGAATGCATTCTCGAAAAAATCTGTGAAAAAATGTGGGACAGGTTTTAGGGAAGGTTGGGCTGCTGAAAGACACTTTTTTCTTTGTCCAAAATAACTGTTTCCACCGAGAAAATATTTTTCGAGAAAATTCAAATGTGCGCATCCCTGAAAATATTCTATGTCAAATGTAGCATCCCAAAAACGTACTAATTAAGTCTCGCGACCATACTTCCTCTACTCCAACCGATATAGCGGTCACTTTTATAAATATCATTGCGAGAGGTGCACACGACTACGCATACGACGATGAGTTGACGTTTATAAATCGCAAAATGTCTATTCGCACTGCGGCCGACAAATATACGCGTGACCCACTTATTAAGGAAACTTTGCCCTTTTTCTCCCCAATGGGGAAGGTGGCATATGATGTATATATATCAATTGATGGCCCAACGATCCATCTTTCGAATGGTAGTAATGTCATCTTTCTATGTTTTCTACTTTGGGATATATCTGCATTTCTATGAACCAACTTTTACGATGACAGTTTTCCAAGAAAATATTGTCGGAATACTTAGGTTTGGGATTTAAATTTTCTGGACAACTTTCCAAAATTTTAAACGGACTTCCACAAATTCGCCAAGCTCCCCAAAGAGGATTTCACACACCAAAGCTGGAATTCCATGTCCCCGAAGGGGACTTCGCCTGCTTGTAAGATAGTCAAACAATATTTGCATGGAAATCGTCATCATAAAAGTGGGCTCATTCAAACGCAGATATATCCCAAACAACAAAACATAGAAAGATAAAATTACTACCATTCGAAAGATGGATTGTTGGGCCATCATTTAATATATATACATCATTTGCCACCTTCCCCATTGGGGAGAAAGAGGGCAAAGTTTCCTCAATAAGTGGGTCACACCTTCATACTATCGGAAATAAACTAATAACTACTAAGGTAATTGTAATAGATTAAAAGTTATACCCGAAATTCTTTTACATGTTCAGTTTAAGAAGGCACTGCACAACACATGACGTTATTACAGATTAAATGATTTCTGCGGATTGGAAAATAAATTCAAAAGTCGGGGTTATTTGCTTTTGAAAAATTGTTTTTCAGGTTTAAACTTTAAACCGGCATAATTAGATACTGGTATGGGTATAGCAAAATCATAGTGTAAGTAAAAATTATTAAATGCACTTAAGGGGCAGGTCCCTGTGAACACAATGGCGCATTTAGGGGGAGCTTTAGGGGGCTAAAGGGCCCCCCCAAAAAAATATTGTACTTTACACTAGATAAAACATGTTTCTCGCAAAATCCAAACCAGTTTATTTTTGCCTTATTTGGCAAAAAATTTCAAAATTTTTCGCACTCCGCGAGATATTGTTGTGATTCCCAGGGATTTTTACCTAAACGTTAGGCAAAATTGGCTAAACGTTTTTGCGCTACGCGGAATTTTGTTTGTAATTTCCATTGATTTCGACATAAATTTGCGCAAATTGGAGCATATTTGAAACTAAGGGGCTACAATTTGTATGTATTTGTGCAAGTGTTATGAGTGAACCAATGAATGAAATGGACAATGTATGTCCCCATGAAATAAATCACTATACAAACAGATATAAGATTGAATCAGAAATAGCACTATTCCAAGATTGTACATATTTACAGATTTATTACTTGATTTATTTTACATAATAAATATATTTCTAAACAGCTATACATAGGGATAGGTTCATTGAAATCAGATGAGAGTCTGTAGCATAAATACATTTTGTCACATTAAGTGGTATGAAAATGAGAAATAAAATAATGAAAAATAACCTAACTGACATCCACCATAATGACATCCGTTTTAGTGAACCTAAGGATATCACATGGATATTAACAAATATCATCCTAAAATTAAATATTTGGGATATCTAATAGACATTCACATTATGATACCCAAAAAATTGATATTGTGATATCATATGCACACCCACAACCTAATTTTGCTACCTGGGGGGAAAAGTGATATTCATTGTTAATGGTCGATTTGACAAGTTTGGATTTTGCTTCATACAACCCTAGTAATATCGTACACTTATAAATCTAGTGAATAAAAATCTAGATCAGTAAATATTTCTGGTACATAATAACTCATTATAATTCAATACTTGATTTTACTAATGCTTATAATTCTCATCACCTTTGATGGCTTTAAAATTTGTGAACATTATTCGACCGGATCGTGTAATATAAGCCATTTTGGTAAATAGTATTAAGAAGACTGATCGAAAAATGGTAAGCCGTTACAAATTTATCGAAGCAAGTCTGAACAAATCTATACAAGGATGTCTTTACCACGTGCCAATTGATGTACAACTGTGCTATTTGAATTCCAAAAAGGAAACTAATAGCCGAAAATAACAGAAGAATCAAAAGTACGTAGAAAATAACTACGGCATTGCCCCTAATGCTCAACGCTTTCGCATTTTCTTGGTCCATAGAATATATTTTTGTCATATTCTGAGTGACACGTGTAACACTTCTTTGCTTTTCAATCGATTTCCAAATCTTAACAATTCCAAACTCCTCTAACCAGCGCAGACGAATTTTAAATTGACGAAGATTGAAAGAATAATAGAATCTCCACCCAGTATTTTTGAACCACAGATTCTCAGTACTCTTTGACACTCCGTTGGAGTTTGGAAATTTTAGTTTCAACATCATCTCCACGTTATCAATTGTATCTGACCAATCCCCATATGCTGTTTTATTACATTCAAATAGACGGCTGCCCTCAGAAATTAGGTCATAACTATTTTCAGTTAGCGTAATTGGTACAATACTTCCAATGTATTTGCGCTCCCTTATTCGAGAGAGATTAGTTGTAGTGGCTCTTATTGATGTGTTGATCATGAACAAGTTTTGAGAAAAGTCGTGTTTTGTGTTTAGCAAGTCACTTTGATTATTGAACTTAATGGTGTCCAACAATGAATAATAGTAGGAATTGTAAACGATTCGCAAGAAAAGATCTGAATCTTCAAACCTCACAGTTCCATATTTAATCTTATTATACACTTTAAGTAAAAGTGTGTAATTGAATTCTTTGAGCTCTTCAAAAAGGTATAACTTTTCAATTTTCATTGGTGCAGTTAATTCAGAGATGTTTGAACCTTTGTATGCATTTGACAAAACAATAGCCATCAAAATCCAGGATCCGCACACCCAGTATGTACTTTTGAATTGTTTCGTATTAGTAGCAATTGGATCTCCTTGTTCCAAAATGCTTTTAATTACCATGAAGTGAACATTTATTTTAATATTCTTCTGCTGATATATTATTTTCAATACAACTGAAACTAAAACGCCAACGACAAGCATGGAAAGCCAAGTTGCTGTATCAAACGATGAAAAATATCCTCTGAAGGAAATTCCGGATTTACCCTTTACCCCGTCGCAGGTCACAAATTTGAAGGTTTCCGACTTCAAAATAAAGTCTTCTGAGACCATTCTGGATACACTGGTGTACAATGGTCAAGTACAGCTTTAGAATACATGGCTACCCAGGTAGTTGATTCATGTATTTTACTCTTGTCTTGTTTTTCCCACTCCTCCATTAAAGATTTCTTTGTGAATGATCCTTTTAGTGACGTCGGTCGTATTTCTATTTCCACCTCACTATTTGAAGTTACCGAAGAAATCCATTTAATTGAATTGTCTTCCAAATAAAATATTTTCGTTTTTCTTAATTCTGAGGAGTTCACGCGACAAAAAATAAGAAATTTAAAAATGTGGCGTGCGGGAAACCAAAGATAAAACAAACTTGTAGAAATAAAAATATGCGATAAAAATTTATTCGGGTAAGGATAACAATTAATACCTTCTGCAAGAATGGAAATGTACATTTCATTTCGAGGGGTGGATGGAAATCTAAATTGATCTAAATCATATTCAGGTCTAGTTGATTCTGTCATTATTTTTTGATTCCAAAAATACAGTAAGTGATAAGGAATATATGTGCCACTGGTGGGAAAGAGAAAGAAATGAAAAATGCATTGCCATGCATAAGGAGGTGTTATCACTTTATCCTCCACTTTCACTGTTGTTCTATTCATAGTTTTCCTAACATTGAACTCCGTAATATAGTACCTCTGTGCTTTTGTTGTTATGTAATTTGAAAGGAGGACTGGAGCATTAAATTCTGCAAAATCCACATCCAGATTATTATACCACATGATATTGATGAGACAATTGCTGAATGGCTCAAGGTGATAGTTTAAATCTAAATATTTGTATCTATGGTTTTTCGCACATGAAGGGCCTAACAAAAACAAAATTAAAGCCGCACGAGTATAAAGTTTTGTTGAATGCGTCATTTTATCCGTTTAGTAACAAGTAACAACTATAGATAGTTCGCATTGATCTTATTTAATATAATGCTTTAGAATCCAAACATAATTCACCACAGTATAGTACAACATGTTTGAAGGAGGCCATTGTTCTGTCTGTCAATGGCTTTAATTTTTTCAGCGCGGTGACCAAGCATTGAAAATGTGTGGGATATCTGTGGGGCTGTCACCCAGCCAATACATTTTAGGGTAGATCATAGAATAATGATAAAAACAGTACCTTTTATAGTCCATCACAATATTCACAATTATATACGGGGTTTCTACTAATAGTAAATTGAATACCGAAATTCACTTTTTAAACGTTCTGCCAATTTTACTAATATATTTTAAACTCGACACTAACGAAATTGTATTAAACAAATATTTATTAGCTACATTAATAGACCTTTTGCTTTATTACCGTTTGGTGGGAACTCAAAAGCTGGGAATCCTAAAACACCTGATTTAACGTAAATTTATCTTTATTGCTCTGTATCTCGAAAACTATAGGAGATAATCGCCATTGATCAGCGACAATGTTTCAGGAAATGTTTTTATCTTTCGAATGAGATATCACCTCTCTAGGTGCTGTAGTTTGGAAATAAAAATTTATTTAGTAAAACATATTTTATAAATAAGACCAAACAGTCCAATGGACTCCATGCTTAAATGTGAAGAGCCGATATTCAAAATAGTTGATGTAGCTTCTATTATAAGCCCTTTGTCGGCTCTTCACCACATTTCTCGCAGCAGATCATGTATACTCAAAAAAGTTGCTTTAATTGCTAAATGAATTGTCATTTCTAAACTATAAAATCTAGAGACATGTTATGTAAATCATTCGAAATATAAAAACATTCCCTAAAAGATTGTCGCGGATCAATAGCAATTAACTCTAATAGTTTTCGAAATATAGAGAATTGAACATAAATTGATATCAAACACAGGTATTTTAGGCTTCCAAGCTTTTGAGCTCCCACCAAACTATAATAAAGCAAAAGGTCTATTAATAACATAACAACACATAGTACTACAATCCTATGTGTAAAATGTTTCTCCTTGTGTGTAGTTTTCAGTATTCTAAGAATAATTGTTGTTATACCCCCATAATTGTAAAGTATGATTAATCAAAGTTTCAAAGTTTTTCATTTAATGAAATCAAAGTGTCGGTTTTTTCCATCGTATTATTTGCTTTATCTCTGTATTGTCACAAAAAGCGTTATTTGTAAATTAAACTTTATTAAATATAAACTTAGCAGCTTTGAGATTGCATTTGTATACAGAATAAAATGGTGTGATGAAATGACGCCATTCTCGTTCTTAAAACACCAAGTTTGAACATTATTTTTATTTGTATTATATATGTAGGCATAAAATATATTAAGTTCTACAATATCTTAAGTGTCACAACCCAATAGAGCTATTATTGTTGATTAGTTATATTCCGAAGTAGTCGGTGTATTAATAAATCGTATAAACTCCCCAAGTAACACTAATGCTGACTTGGTGGATCACCAAGAACCTGCCGACCATACTAAACAGGTGTGTCGGCACAAGTACACTCGCATGTTGGTGTGTTTTAGTTGCAGGGTCCCCTTATCTATAGTAGATAAGGCAAATTTATCCTCAAGCCTCACCGGCCCTAATTTTCTAATACACTGTATAAGAACATCGACAATGTTCAAATACTACATAGTCTGTGTATGCTAATCATCATAGTGGAGATAGACTAATCATGGAGATAATATTTGCTCTGCCTATCGGTCATTCAATATACGCGTAGACAAACGTATAGAGTAGTCCGTGTGGCAGTTGAATACTAAGAACGTCTAGAACATTCCCATGGAATTTTCCAGTGACCAAAGTAGGTATCAATCTCCCATCGTTCAGTAGTTGAAAATGAATGTTTGAACACCCCAAACCGACCACGCTGGTTTAGTAGTACACTCGCAAACCTTACATACTCATTATTGTTTGTACAATGGCAAACAACGATTTGGACTTTGTAATGCATGGGACCTGTGTGTCCCTTCAGAATATGTAAATATTTCCATCACACTCGATGCGACAATTTTGCCATATAAATCAGGACAACTCGTTGTGGTTGCGTTAATCTTGTAGAATGTGGAGGTGTGGTTCGTTGGCAACAATTGACTATCTACATTTTGCAAATCACGATTTTGTAAGTGCAAAATGTAACACAACGATACACTAAATATAATATCACCGGTAGTGGTGCAGAATCATCAATATATATCCTGCCAGTATACATACGCACACAAGAGGCAAACATGAACTATGAATTTGCAACCGGGCCAGTACCGATTCACTATTTGTCGGTATTTGATTAATACTTATGGACTGTAATCTAGCACTGGATTGTTATAATACATATCATGCTACTACGGGTAATGTAATACAAAAGCTGATCCAACATTTAACCAATTTAACAATCATTTCATACTATCTGTATTAAAAGCACTTTTTATAGATTACATGATTAGAAATCATGTCCGAAATTCCCAGAGCTTTAGCGATAGTTGAAATATATGATTACAAATTCTTACCTTTTAGCGAAATGACTTGTTACATATTGTATATTAGGATCACTTAAACTATCCTCTGATTTTCCATTTCATTTAGAATATTAATTATTAAGGCTATCATTTACTTCAAGTTTTTAGCCCAATATATTATATGGTTTTGAGCTACTTTGTAGAAATGGTTTGTCAATCTGTCTACTTATATGTCTGTCTGACTGTCTGTTCGTGCACTTTTATCAGAACAGAATAAATGCATATATGCATAACTATTACTCAATTAACAAATATGCAAAAACTAGCAGTTACAAGTATATTTTTAAATTATGAGTACGATCAACACACCCATTCACCCAAGAATGGGCATGTGTTGTACATGGAAAGACGTCCGCTTGGATGTCTTAAGTTAAGCTACGTTGACTGCTTAGCACTGACTTGTACATAGCTTGCTACTACAGAGACAGGTACATTCCCTGTCATCTAAACCCCTTGTCTATTAATCCTAGCTCTGCTAAACTTGTATTGTGGTATTTTCATATCATAGCCTTCGATGTTTTCCATGTATTTTTTGGAAAATCGGAAAAAGCCATACTGC
>JAQFYB010006955.1:0-11450 GCA_034694085.1 Pogonognathellus longicornis
ATTTTGAACATTTGTAAGGCAAGTGAAAGTACCCCATGTATTATTGCTATTAGACTTAGATGAGACACACTGTATATGTATGATAACGTTTTAACTTTAACCTCCTCTCAAATGTTAAATGTTGTTAGATTTTTATCCAGCTTTTTATGTGCTGGGTTTAAATACAGTCCCTCAAGCAAAATATCTCACAGTAATAATAAGTCGTGACGAAACAACATTTAGCAGTTACAATATGTAAATCCACTATATTAATCGATTCCTATTTATACTACTATGCACATTATGTCATAAACGTGTAACATACAAATATATTGGATTCATTGTTGATGATTCTTAAACTATATAATGTTAGTATTACAGTTAGGTTGGTTATAAATATTATGTCTGACAATCTTGTTATTAAACTTAGATAGCATGCAGTTTAACTGTTTGTGTTATATACAAATGAGTGGAGCCAGATATAATTACATTAATTGCAATGGTATAGCCAGGACAGCGCAAAGGAGACAATTCCCTCCATCCTGCTGAAATCCAAAAAATGAAGTTATTTTACCTAAATAGTAAAAAAAGATCCAAAACAATTTTTGCGCTACGAGCGCATTGTATGCATGTACGGTTAATTTTGATGAAAATATGTCAATTTGTTCGCGCTACGACTAAATTTTGTGCATTTTTTAAATTAATTAATTAATTAAATTTTATGCCATGCACAAAAACAAGCGCATTTAAAAATGCTGTTTTGAGTTTGACCCCTCCACCCGCAACCAAATCCTGGCTGCGCCAATGATCGAGTTGATAATATCAACATTTATCTTATCTATACTTGCACTTTGCTGTAGCATGTGCACAGTGGTTGTCTCAATTGGAAATCCAATTTCTGTATTGTGTTATAATTTACCCTTAACAACTTTTACTTCCCAAAATCTCATCGACTATATACAGTTGCAATTTTGTAACTGTTGTAACTATGGTCCAAATAGTATTTGAAATTATCCCAAACAATGTATCCAATAATATTATCATGATATAATTGAAGCCGAATTTTACAACTCATCTTTGTTTACCATGATCGGTTTAAAAGTAAATGTTCATTTTCTATCAGGAAAAATAAATTACGACGCCCCCTTCGTTGTTCGGGGGCCTGGAATTCCGGTTTTGGTGTATGGAATCTAATTTTAGAAGTTCGATTAATTTCTGAATAAGCGTTGTTTTCGGAAATTTCCCCTGAAAATGTAAATCTCAAGTCCAAGTATTACGACAACATTTTCATGTAAAACCGCCATCGTAAATGTGGGTTTATTCCAACCTCCCTATATTCAGAGCTACTAAAGGTAGAATCATCGTAGTACTACCAATCGAAAAATGGAGTGCTAGGCCATCATTAGATATATATTTATCAGAAGTCATTAATTCTCTTCCCTATTGGAGAGAAAAAAGGGAGAGTCTCCCATAGTGATGGGTCACCCTGTATATATAGTAACTGTGTTGACTGGATTGTAACTATTTCATAATGAATGCTATACATTTTAAACATGTATTAATTATTAATGTAAGAATTCAATTCACGTTTAAGAGATAATCAAATATTGGAATTCATTAATTATTATGGATTAATTTTCAATTAATCCATTATCTAAATATGTATAATAAATTGAAGAAACTATTAATAATATCCTGGGGTAGTTGACCAAAAGAAATCAAGGAATGACAATGATGAATCACTTCACTGTTAGGTACTTTATTATTACTAAACACTGGAGATCGGAGCCGTTAAGCGGAACCGGTTCTTAGTTTAATTTTGAAAACACCGGTTCGGGTTTACATGAACCGTTCCAGTTCGGTTCCTAAATTTGATCTAATTGCCAGTTCGGTTTACGGTTTGTTAAACATAATAAATTACATCTATATACTTTATCATTCTTGATTAACTAGAATAAGTTACAGACATAGCTAGATGCTTCACAAGACTAACATTTTGCTGACTTTAGTGGTTTTAGTCTATAAATAAATTAGTCATGAGTAAATGAAATTGGCATTGACGGATTGTAATTACATATGGTCGTACTAAACGAATAAAAATAGCTACGCCTAACTTCATTTGCATTAATTTAGTTGTTTCTGTGTACTACTACAGCAATATTAATATTTGAATAAATTATACTGATACATTGTTGTAGCTGTAACTTCTAACTATAACGAAGAGTCCACCACAATCTATATATGTATAATATGTGCATACATAAATGATAATGTCCGTGTAATCTCTTGAACTTGGTTGAGTATCATAGCCATAATATCCTCACACTCGCAGTTTCACCACATTCACGAGTCATGGCAGTTTGCTTTGCACTATGCTTGTGTTGCGTCTTTCTCGACCTTCATCCTCCAGTAATATTTGTTGGCCAAGCAAAAAATCATGATCATCCTGTCACTATGTGGATGCATCTATACAAAAATGTATAATCAGTCAAAGTATACTTATTACGTTTTAGCAGATTACATGTACCTAGGTAATATGTATATTATAGATATTGGTATAATAATATTGTGTTGTTTATTTTCATGGGCAACGAGATAGCAACAAATCCTCAACACAAGCTCTCCTTTTGTAAAGGATGTTTTTACTCTGTGCATCAAGTAGATTCAAGTGCTAAATATTATGTCTTTGCATCTTATTACATTACATTGCAGACAGACTACATAACTTGAACTCCATTTCAGTGAGTTTTAGTTTTACTGCACAGTACACACAAATATTATTTTATGCTATTTTATACTAAATTGCAATTGACGTAATAGTTTTGCTGAATTAATTCCACGATTTTCGGCAGTGCCAATTATTTAAGTGCTTCAATATCAAACTTATCAAAATTTGTATTGTTATACACTTAAATACCAATAATAATCGAACTGCTTATCAAGGAGAACGCACAGGTATCAAAATTTTACAAAATTGAAACCGTCAAAAAATTCATTATATTGATATGTTGGATTATACATCTGGTAGGAATTGTGGAGATATTATTAATTGTTTTCGTCTTATAATTTGTATTTATTCCTTGTGGGCATGAAAACATTTCACTGTTAAAATAGTGTCGTATAATAGGTATATGCAGATAGTATATCCATGAATCATCATGAATGAACACCCATTTAAATCAATGTCTCGACCACAATATACAAAGCAGACATTTGATTGCTCTTTGTTTGATTTATAATTATCAAATTTTAGAAAAAGTTAATAATATAGTAAAGCGACAAATCAAACAAACCATATTTTTGATTATTTAGTTTAACAATTATTTGAAACATTGATAAATAAATATTTAGTAGTGTCCCTTCACTTGTGCGTGTACCCACACACTGCGAAAACTAATAATTAAAATTGTAAAAAATTGTTTCGGTTTTGTGCTACAATTAAACCAGCAAATGAAATCTCAAATTATTTTTAATTTACAGAAATACGAACTATTATTATGAGCCAATACTATTTTGCGATCGGAGCGTTTGTCGCTCTTGCACTGTATCTACTACAGAAATATTATCGCAAAACCCCGTACTGGGAAAAATATGGAATCCAAACGGTACATATGGAAAGTCTTGTTCTACGTGTAATAAAGCGCACACCCATGATGGAGGCAATAATTAAAATTTACCATAAAACCGGAGATGCAAAATTCGTCGGGTTCCAAGAAGCCGGCGCAAATATTGTCTTCATCAAAGATCTGGATTTGATGAAACACGTTTATATAAAAGATTTCGATCACTTCGTTGATCGCAGATCAATGGATTTACATGAGAAAAATTGGAACCACGTTGTTACAAATAAAAATGGACAAGAATGGAAAGATTTGCGAGCTACAATGAGCCCTGTATTTTCATCGGGAAAAATTAGACGTATGTTCCCAATAATGAAAAAATCAGCAGATAAGTTTGTGAAATATGCAACAAATCAATTAAAACCAACAAAGGACGGGCAAATCGATATTGAAGAAGCTCTTGGACGCTACACAATGGATTCGGCAACAACTGTAGGACTGGGAATCGACTGTGAAATTTTCAAAGAGGGCCATTCATTTCTTGCCACGGAAGCGAACAAACTAATGTTCAAATTTTCAGCATTGTGGTTTCTGCAAATGTTTTTATTCAGTTTTATGCCCAAGTGGATGAGAAAATATCAACCTGCATTGATTGACCGAGGAGCGACGGAATACTTCAACAAAATGCTGTTTGATATAATCAAACACAGAGAAAAATCAGGGGAGAGACATAATGATTTTATCGATTTAATGCTGGATGCTAAAAAAGGGCAATTGACGCAAGACGAAGAAGATTTGAAAATGAGCATGAATGAAAAAGATGCACAACTTCATGACAAAAACAGAAAGCAGGTCAATTTCACGGATGAATTGATTGTTGCCAATTGCATGATATTTCTTTTTGCGGGTTTGGACACAACAAGATCAACAGCCACTTTTGCAGCATATTCTTTAGCATTGAATTCACATGTACAAGAGAAACTCAGAAATGAATTGCAGAAAGCAGTGGAAAAGAATGGAGGGGAATTGACGTATGATATATGCAATCAACTAGAATATCTTGATCACATTATTAATGGTAAATTGCTATTTGTTTTAACCACTTTTATAATTTAATACAAATTGATGTGTACTTTAAAATTTCTAGCTACGTTTATTTTCAAATGTAAAATTAAAAATAATTTAATAGTTATTTCCAATTGATCAATATCAAAAACTACCCACATCCTTTTCAAAAATCCATTCTTTAAGCTTAAACGCACGGAAGTTAAAACAAGTGTAGGTTTAAAACACATTTAACTTCTTTTATCTGTAATTGCCATATTTTTTCTAATTTAGATTAGAAATTCAAATTTGTATTGACTAATTTGAATACTATACCTATACAGAAACTCTAAGGATGTATCCACCTGGAAGTGCGGCTGAACGGCTATGTACAAAAGACTACCGCATACCCAACACAGATGCGTTAATTCCAAAAGGAACTATTGTTCAACTTCCAGTTTATATGCTTCATCATGATGAAAAATATTTTCCACATCCAGAAGTATTTGACCCTGACCGTTTCAACTCAGACGTTAAAGCAACGCGCAGTCCTTATGCATATGCTCCCTTTGGTCATGGGCCTAGGAATTGCATTGGTAAAGAGAAAAATATTATTTATAAATATTTATAATATATTGTATGGCGCTTTCATCGCTGTAGTCAATCGAATGTTATTAAGTGGCAATTTATGATGACTTTTTAAATTTACAATAATGGCATTGACTCTCCAATAGTATTTCAAAATGAAAAGCTAAAGTAAAGGCTATCTCTTTCCCTCTAAATACGTAAAATACCTGTCTACGTCATTCCTGCTCATAGATACTATATTTTTTAGCTGAATTTTATAGCTATGATTTGAATATTTAATTATTTACCATAAGAAGGTAATAAATGTTTTGAAAAGTGAAGAACATTTTGGGTGAGGGTTAATTTTCTAAAGTGAAATAAAATTTTGTTTCACAATTATGTTTAAAAATTTTCGTTCTATTTTGATTCTATCGTTCGTTTCGTCCTCTGAGTTAATCTGCGAAAGTTAAAGCAAAAGGAGCGTTCCGATAATGTTGACATTTGCAAAAAGGGACAAGTGAATTGTAGGCGTTTGGTATTTGTGTTTCGATTTGCAGTAAAACGCGAAACTACAAAGAATAACTTAGCCACTTTTGACATTCTCAACATTGAACTCTAGTTTTGCCATGACAGAAACGATGTTTAAAATCCAACTAATTTTCCATTTCATTTTAATAAATACCAGCTTATCCGGCCCAAAAACGTATGCATGGTTTTCTTCACACCGCGATGATACAATCAATAGTATGTTTATAAGGAATTTTTACAGTGTATTAAGATATAATTAATTGTATCATTTTTTGTTTTTATAAACAGCAAGTCGATTTGCTTTAGTGCAATCAAAAGTGGTCATCGCCAATTTGGTGCTCAATTTTGATGTGGAGCCTTCTGAGAAGACATTGATTCCAATGAAGTTCATGAATAGTGTTTTCACCAGACCTGCTGAATCGCTGCATTTGAAACTTACGCCTAGAAAGTGATATTTGGTGATGTTACAATTTTCCCTGTTGTAAAACGTTTTAATGTTAATAATCTTTTAAAGCTGACTTTAGTGTGGAATAGCCCAGGCAGAAGAATCGATACAAGCTCTTAAGAGCATTTCAGTCGGGTTGTTTCTTAAAAAATTTGGAACATATAAATAAATTTAACAGAGAGCTCTCTTTAGAAATTAAAAAAATGGTCTAGCATAATTCACATCTTAACAGAAACTTTCTTAAGACATTATTCGGTCCGTATTTTTCGGATCGATTCATTCTTAACAAAAAGTAAAACATGTCCCCATCTCCTCTAACCGAATGCATTCGACTTATATATCTTTCCAATTCCTCTCATTTCTCTACACATGTTGTATGCTGTTATGAACCTTGGTTAGACTATACCCCTAAACCATGAAGCCCTGATTGATAAATGGGTGCATATTAGTCGTACTTCTTCTGCTCTACATTATGTACTTGTAATGTGAAAACATTACTTGTCAACATTACAGATTACAAAATCATGGATATTGATTTGCTTATAGTGTTGAAATATTTACTGCTGATGAGAACAAGACTTGATTGTAAGGATGGGGAGAGAAATGAATTTTTGGCTTTTGAATAAACAAAATAATGTGAAGAATTTATCTTATTACTCTAGTAACATAGGTATTTTTACATCTGATTTAAGCTGCAATTACAAGCGAACTTTTATAACATCTCCGTTAATGTGTCACAATAGTAAGCAATAAAGCTTTTTCTTTATTATTTATTTATATCTAACACACTTTAATATGTAGGTATCTACTCTACAAAAACATTGTCCTACTCGAATGAAATCTTTGCGGAGTGCTTAGTTGCCAGTATTTATATTTGACAATGGTTTTGTGATACTTTAATGGAGATGTTAAGTTCACTTGTAACTGCAGCTTAAATAAGGTGTAGTAAAATTGTTCACATTAACTCAGTTTATAAAATAATAAACTAAGACACCTTCTCGGGTCTTAGTGGGTGTCTTAGTTTAAAGGTTGATTGAAAAATATAAAATATGCAAGTTGCATCTAATTGCTCGCCAAATATTGGAATTGCAGATTAAAAGTTACTGCATTAAGTATACAAATAAATCGAATTATATTTGTAGGCATTTATTTGTAGGGAAAAAAGAAACTAATTTAAAGTATTCAGTTAATGATTAGGCACGTTTCTTTATTTAACTGAGTCCTATTTCGGTAAGGGACAATCTTTTACAAAGTCATGTTTGTACTATTTTCCGTACTTTCATACTATGTATTTACAAGCACAAATCATTATTTACGTAAATTTGTGGAATTTACAACATTAGAACAAATTTCGAATGGTGTTTTATCATTGTTCGTAGAACTCAGTAGTCGGTTAACTAAAAAAACTGCACAATGGACTGCGTCTTGCTAAAAACCACGCCCTAGACCAACAACAATTAACATGGCTCTCGCCATTTCTTTAAAAGTACGCACAGGACGTTCTATTTTTCCATTGGATTCAAGTCAACCCATCTGCGTAAAACTATGAATTATTTCGTTTTCCGAGACAAAATTTTCCCACAGCCGGTTTTTGAATTCCGTCCCACCGTGTTTTGTAAATTGAACTACTCTCCCAGTGAGAGTGCTTATCATTTTTACAGCATCCTTTAAATTTTCTTTAGTGAGTTCCGCTTCTTTGGTTTTTTGGAAAAACACTACCCTGAAATTAGATTTGTCGTCTTTAACTACTATTAGAAAATATTTCCAACCTTGATTGCTGACATCAATAGCATGGACTAAACCAAAGTGCAAAAGTTCTCCGACTGCACGGTATTTGTCCCGCTGGGGCTTGTACGCTTTCAAAGGCGCTTTTGCTTTTACGCAAACATCACATTTGTAGGCGTCTCCGATTTTTCCACCTTCATTTAAGAACACTGCACGTTTATCTACTGATTAATTGAGGAATTTGAAATTTACGTGACCCAGCCTCTCGTGCGTCGTCTTGTTCTTTCTTTTCAAGCCACTTCGAATTTGCCCCCGAATCGCAATACTAGAGAAAGTAATCCCTTTTAGCTCTATAAGCTACGACTTTGAAGTTGTTAACTGTATCAGAGCTTTCACTCCACATATATACTTTCTCGGGTTTTTCGAGATATGGGTTACCAACTAAAGAAAGCTTGCTTACCGCAGGCACTTCTTTCTTATCGTGTTTTGGATCTGCAATTTGCTCCCCTTCCCTTTGCCGGGGTTGCTTACAATTCCTATTAAAGTGCCCTTCTACCCCACAATTGAGACAGGCACCTTGTTTAGAATTTTTAGTGAAAGGCTTTTTTCCAGATTTTTTAATACATTTTTCAGCGGCATTTGTGGGTTTCCCACCCCAATATGCTTTTTCTGACGTGGACTGTGAATCTACTTGTTGAGTCTCATGTCTGGAATTTAAATCGTTGCACCAGATTTGCAGTGGTTTTGTCAACATTGGGTAAAACACTTTGCTCACTATTTGTGCTTCGTCAATATTGTTATAACCCATTGCCGGCAATTGTCTGGCAATTGTTAATCAATGCAGTTGGCGTTTTGTTCTTTAAACTTAATCCGTAGAACTCCTCAACAAGTTCTTGTTTGGGCCACGGCGTGGTCCTTCCAAAAGTATTGTCCATTGTGTCCCACATATCATCGACCTTTGTACATGAAAAGACGTAGCTTGTATTTTTCTCGTCTTATGTTTCAAGAAGAATGCTCATTGCCGCCCGGTTCTGTATATCCCTCTCTTCCTGCTTGCCCACGTCGGACGAGGGCCGTTTATCATTCCCATAAACAATTTTGTGAAAAACTGCTGCCCAAAAATGTTCTCCACACTTAATTTCCACAGAGATTAAGTTTTGTTGTCTAACAGTTTTTTCAACCGTATGCTTCACCGCCGTATTGTCAATTTTGTATGTCCTAGACATTTTTGGATTTGGTACTTTTACTTTAGAAAATGTTGTGGGTGTGGTAGATTCAATTGGTATGTATGTATGTGGTATGTATGTAGGTAGAACCTATATATACCATATTTAGTTGAATAAGAAGCCAGTCTTGCTCCAGCTCTCTTTCGAGTGTATTGTTAAAGAATAAAGTAACGGCTCTCACTCTCTCCCTGCAACTACTTGTGTTCCTGAGTTTATTATTTTCTCATACAAGTCTCACTCTAAAACATTTAGGCACTCTTTATTTTTTCAAACATTACCCCAAAGTATATTTATCACCTTAAGTAAGCTTGTAACATTTCAATAATTTGCACACAAAGATGCTACACAAGCATACTTAACACTGCTTTGATTGTCCGTCTATATTTAAAAGAACCTTCCACATTACAATATATTGATGTAGGACAGCAAATTTCGTAACCATATGCTCTCCTTGTATGCTGTACACGTAGTTCGTAGCAAGGACCACGTATTCTACTGCTACTATTGTACTACTAAACTTTGTCTCTAATTTATGATCAAAGTCGAATTTGTCGCATTCTTTGTTATCTGCCAATTAGCATACAATTTTTTTCGCTGCCTTCCTATGCGTTTCTTCAAAGCATTGAAAGTAGGGACATAGTTTGTGAGCGGCATACGTCACATCCGGCCTTGCGCATTTGCCTATGAAAAGAAAACTGCTATTGGGTCGCGTCTAAAATCGTTCCATTGCTAATCATTCTTTCATTCCAATTCTCTTCTGAATATCTTAAATGCTGCTTTTGGAGTAATTGACCTTAACCTCCTATACGTTCTTATCTTTGAAATATTTAGCCCTGCCCTTGTCTACTTCCTTCCTTTAATTGAAACTATGCCTGTATAAGTCCTTGCTTTTCGAGCAATTGACCCAACCCTGTATACATCTTTGCTTTTGGACTCAGTTATAATACGACTGCAGAGTATCCAGGGCGATATACGCATCTAACTGGAGAACACTCACAACTTATATATTGTGAGTGTAAAGACTGCGAATAATATTATTTTATGATAAGCAAAATTGGTATCTAATATATGAATCAATGTGTATGCGAACCTTAATAAATATATATGTGAAATCAATTATAGACCCAGGTAGCGGAAATCATCTGTAGTGTTGCGCTTCTAGGCCCTTACAGAGCCTTATGAGGCTCCAGCACTACTTGGGCCTTGGCAAGTAAAATGGGTGTTATGTGGGCACACGTAGGGAGGTACACTACTTGTGTTTGTAACTATTGTTAAATCAACTAATACTAAGCGTAATATGTGTAAATTTTATTATATTACAAACTACCTGGGTCGTCACACACGCCAAAGTTATAGTAAACAAACCGAAAGCACAGCAGTGTCTGCTAGCACTCACACTGATACAGTTAACCATACTTGGTTGTTTTATATTTGCAATTTATGTTCGATTCGATTTATTTGGTGTTGTAATATGAATCAATAGAGCTAATCGCAATGTAAAAGTAATAATAAATATGATTCGGATGAATAAGTAATAGTAATAATATTATATATCTAATGAGAGTTTCACATGGCACATTGAATGTATGTGAATTAATGTATGAATGTTAAAACATACACACAGAGGAGTGAATGTAACATAATAAAATATAAACGTGTGTGTAATCCCTTACATACACATACCCAGGCTCCTATGTGTCTACCTGTACATGCACAACTTGTGTGCATCCAGTTTTATATTATTGTAGTAAATAGACCTTAATGTTTCTAAAAACTAAAAGGTCTATAGTTGTTTTAAGTCGCCTACATACGACTTGGTCTTCTATGCAAATATGTATAGCCTTGTTCTGGGGTAGTGTGTGTACGTTGGAATAAATGAGAGTCGGACAGAATGATATTTGATCGGAAAGTAAAGAGAGATTTTATTTCAATAAAAGTAAATGGAGAGATGTGCGGGAACACTGCTTTGGGAATACTGAGACTTCAGTATTTATATTAATTTAGTGGTAGGTAGGTACCTACTAGAGACGTCAAAATCCTCTTTTTTTCGAAACCAAACCGAACCGAAACCGAAATCATATAAAACATTTGAAACCGAAACCGAACCGAAACCGAAATCATAAAAAAATAGAACCGAACCGAAACCGAAAAAATAAACTACATAAAAATTTTCAATTTTAGCTCACTTTTCCGTATTAATAAAGTTTACGCAATAGCAATTGAATATTTATGCCAATACTGAATTATATTAAGTTTTACAAGAACAAGGTCTCACTTGTATTTAGAGAGGCAGTTCCATTAGCTATACAAAGGGTTTGTAGACGAATCAGCCCTAATTTTTGGAACCGAAACCAAACCGAAACCGAATCATTAGAA
>JAQFYB010006956.1:0-11449 GCA_034694085.1 Pogonognathellus longicornis
GTTAGTATTTAGTATTACTAAAATTAAATGGTGATTCGTATATAACTTAAATCAAACAATCAATACAATTACAGATAAAAACCTACATATATAATAATAAGAATTTAAAATTACAATATGTTTAATTAATTTGGTACGAATCTCATGCATCGTTGACACAAATTAATATCCTATTTTGGAAGAATCTATAATAACTAACAAACTAGCCCAATACTCATTAGCTTCACTGTGTATAAACTTGAATTTCACATGGATGAAATACCAGTTCACAGTAAAGAACTGGTTCATCTCTACAAAGAGTTGGATACAATCATATTTTCAGTGTGTATAGAGTTTCCTTAAGGAATGATGTGTAAATATGGCTTTGTTAATTTTTGAAATCCAATTCTATTACGAATGCAATGCAATGCAATTAACTTTTTTCTTATTTTGATACTATTCTCAACCAAGTTCACATATAGACATTACCTCAACACGTATACTTCAATATATGCAAGGGAATAAAAAGCTATCTCGGTAAGGTTTTCAGAAGGTAAAGTGATTTATTAAAAGGAGTAGCGACAAGAATATAGATAAGGTAACTGCAAATCATGTATCACACTATATAGTACCTATACTGTAGATAGAGATATCAATTCCACATATACTGTCGTCGTCGTCATTAGTACAGAGTTATTAGGTTTGCTAACAACGTTGAGAATTTAAATGTCAACAGTTTAACGAACGAAAAATGGTCATTAGTTGAATAAATCTAAAGAATGAACATGCAACAGATAAAGTGTAGTTTATCTTCAGCCACTCAACTCTGGTGGCATTAAAGTGTGTGCAGTATTGAATTTCATATTATATACACATAACATTTAGGTATTTAGGTTTGTACCGTTTGTTTGTTTCTGAACATGTATAGTATGCATAATATACCATACATACACAAGCAATGCGCTACATCACACCACAACACTAACATCCATGGGATAAACAAAGATACTAGCTCTATGGCATAACTAACGTCATGTAAACAAACACAAATCAAAACAAGACCTACGTCAAAGACTCGTATCAAATACTTAAGGAGTGTAATATTGTAACAGTGGTATGTACCATTAGAGTTATTTATAATATAACACACAACACTTCATATATAATACAGTAACGATTTTGTAGTAGAAGAATGAGCCTTTATAAAATACACCGCATGGTGAAGCCAACTGCTAAAAACTTCCGTCTTTGCCACTTGATTCGGTTTATTAGTGTGCAGTCACGGGTTTACTGCCACTTGCTACGTTCTGAGGTAAAATCGAAAGTAGGTATGCCATAGCCATATATAGTGTGTCTATAAAAGTTAAGTTTGTAGTTTGTGTGTTTTTATTCAAGATTGAGACATAAAAGTAGGTTGTTTCATTTCGTTGCTTTCCTTTCCCTTTGTTTGTGCTCACTGAATGAGGCTTTGTGGAAAAAGTCAATGAATTTATCTCGTGCTTTGTTTTTACGTAGTAATGATAAGTTGATTAGATTAGTACTCCCACAACTTCATACCAAGCCTTCTGGGGTTGACAAAAAATACTATTTGTGTTTAATGCGCGTGTCTTGTTCCTGGAAAGTAGAGACATAGTATAATAAGGTGTGTACACTTGACTGTGCTATAGAAATATACAGATTCCAATGTTTTTAATAAAGCCTTAACCTCTAATAAAAATCAATACACAAAAATAGGTAGTAATACAGGTTTACTGGATAGGATAATAATAATAAGGTATATGTAATAATTATTATAATCTCTTTCTCACATCACACGTGTACGTACATCACAATTATAATTAACTTACTTATGTATAAGCACATTCCCTAGCATGTTTCACGCTAACTTTCAATGAAACTAAATTTTAGTAATTCTATGTAAGAACAAACAGCCAAATACTTGACAAAATTAAACTAAGAAAATATTTTATACCTACTATTTTATAGGTTCCTCATAAGTGCTGTAGTATCTGTTTAATCTTATGGATAATACGAAAAATTAAACAATTAATGTTAAAACTTAAGAATATACAATTGGATAAACTGTAAGGAAAACGGAGCATTACATAACAAGATTAACAAATAACTTTTCTTCTTGCGCAATATTCCATGGCCCATTTGTGTTCGAGACCATCTGCAGGAGAACCCTGTTAGTAGAAAAGGCGATTTTGATTGACACAAAATGAATTATTACTCAATTACCCTCAGAATGGTTCAAAATCAAGCATAACATAATAATTTTAATGATAGAATGCATATCCAGAATCTAACCTATTTTATTATATTTAATGCACGCAAACTTATGATACATGTTTGTGTACTGTACTATATTAATGTCTATAAAGCACTTAATTATTTAGTTCATTCCACTAAGTACGTGTGGTAATCTATGAAATGATAATGATTTCCGTTGCCTTTCATTCTCCAATTTGCCTTTTCAACCTTTCATTTAGTTTAGCTTCACGCAGCTTTTGTGCCATTGCAGGTTGTGAATTGAGAAGGATTGGGGTGAGAGAAGGACAAGATTGCACAGAATTAAGTCGAGCAAATAACTCTTTAGAGTTCAAACCAGTCTTCTCCTTGCACACAGACACACTGAATGTAAATGTACGATTGAAACAATTTAGTTTCAAATTATAACTTCAACTTGTCAAATCAAAATGTAGACTGAAGCTTTCTATGCACGCAGTTCTCACAAAAAATCATCAAGGCTCAACGCAACCAACAATTATTCCGTCTAAATTACCGCAGTTTTGCAAAATTACATATCGGAATATATAAGTTCTTTCCTTCCCAAGTAAGTAATATGTAGGTAGGTACACTCATAGAGAAAAATATTACAGGTATACTCATCAATATCAACTTCAACTTATATTCAATGCAAGATTTCTTGATTCTGGCTTTCGCAACGTATTTATTCATTACGATGATGATGGTCATCTTTCCATGCATTCTGCTACCGACAGCTATACACACAGTAGTCAAATCAATGGAGAAGAGAAGGATAATGTTTCTTTTATTTCTTTCACAACCGGATGGTTATAATATTATTACATGGTCCTATGTATTCTGAAACACTAATGTTTAGAGCTATCTGTGATCACTTTCTTATCGAATATGCACATCTTCAATACAATATTAATCTGTGCTATCATAAGAAGAATAATATTTGTATCCTGTTTGTATCGAGTAGAATGATATTATAGGATATTTTAATGTAATTCCTTCTGAATGAAAAAGAGTTGTAGTAAACTGGTAATAGAGTCCTATATTAATATATGAACTAAACACGACTGCATTTATGTTTATCTTAACTACTTAAGCATTAATTCTATTGCTGTGTAACATCATTCACATGTAAATCCAAGCCAATTGTGTATCAGGCTCTGATATACATAGTATACATTATGCAATATTACGTGTATTTGTGCGTGTGTGTATACACCAGATAGCTTTATAACTTGGGTATTCCAGTCTCGGCGGGTGCAAAAGCTTCTCTTTATGTATAAGAACTTAAATTACATATATACACTAGATAGAAAAAAGTCGGAAATAATAGGTGCTGCTGTGCTGAATTTTATCTGACAGAGAAGCATTGAGCTGTCTCTATTCCAATCTTAGTTTTGAACCTTAGTTTTTGCTTCAATAGCAGTACAGGGTGTTAACAATTCTCCGATGTTAGAAAATAAGACTTTCTTAGTGCATTGATAACACATTTATTTGCTGAATTTATTAATTTCATTCCAAACTAAATACTAAACTAATAATCTAAACTATTTGTTGTATTAATATAAAATTTTACGCAACCCAAGATGTTTGATTTTCTGCTGTGATAATTTGTTTTCCAAATCCAATATATTTTATTTTTCTATCTAAATTTTCTCGACACTTAACCTACAGATTATATAAATGCAGAGCAATTGTTGACAGATTAAATTCAAATCAACTGGAACTGAGAGAAATACAAAGATATACTTATAGTACATCGTTTTTAAAGGAGTAATTTTAAATGAATTGAGTAGTTCTTCATTCATTTACTTGTCTTTTGATTCAGAAATTTGAAAATGGAATTTAGAAGTAATGTGATAGTTAGTAAGCACCCTGAAAGTATTCGATACATTGGGTACCTGGTTCATTTGCATAGAGTGTAGTATTACTACTGTATTGTTTTGTTGTATCCGATTTGATTTTTGAGACTGGATTTGCTCCAGGCTCCTAAATATCATTCATTATTATTTAATAATAATAACATGGAAAATTGTGGTTTAGTCTGGATGTCTGGATTAACCCAAGATTCGTGTTACGTGTGAAGCAACATGGATGTTGAATAAATGACAAGCATTTCTTGAATATTAATCTATCTCTATGCATCAAACGAGAAATGTTCTTTTTCTTTATGCACTTGGTATATACAAATGCAATGAAGAACTGTAGATCAATTCTTTGAATCTGATTGTAATGTTACAAGTATTTCCCCTATAGGCATAAATTTAAATTGTCATGTTTCGCTTAGTTTATTTCTCCCTGCAAAGAATTTGGTGATAATATCATAATATTTGATCTACAGTGTACTATCAATTTCTTACATTAAATCACATTACCTACATAACATTTGTAAATGAATAAATTAGGAATTTGCATATTTTTACTATGTAACATGATTTCACAAGTGAAAGATATAAATTGACAAGAAGGCTTTGTTAATAAGTTGAGTCAAATTTTTATATGTACTCCAGGTGAGTAGATACTGTCTTACAATTAGTCCTAGAAAATAATGAAATGCGTTTTTTACAAAACTCTTCCAGCTATACATGTGTAAAGTAAAATGATCCACCAAAGAATACACATATAAAGCGTGTCCTGCCTTTCTCGTAATTTTGCTCGACAGAACTACTTTTGTGCACAGCGTTCTTTCTTGTGTCTTTGTGCGGTTTGCTTTTGCTTTCGGCTAAAATGTTTTTTGTTAAGCGTCTTTGCCGAAAGGGATTAACATCTTGGCCGTGTGGACCAACAACAGACTGAGTACATGTATTGTGTACGAAGACGCTTTTTTCTATATATGATATACGATACGATATAAAAATATTATACAAACATCTTTATCTTCATTCGTACACAAAGTCAAGAAATGTGTGTAGGTATATGTACCTATAGGGTGGAGTAAAGTGTCTGTGTGTTGTGTGTGACTGTGAATAAAGGTTAGAGATCGTATGCCATGCCCCATGCCGATTTGCTGCTTGATCAGGTTAAATGCTTTTTGATATACACAATATACAACTTACGTGTGATGAGTTACTGTGTCTGCTATAACTATAGCAATTATATAAACTACCTACATAGAAAATGTATACGAGAAAGATGGAGAATGTGCTACCACACACAAAGACGATGTTGTCATATAAAGCAATGGAAACAGAAAAGTAGAGAATCAAGCAACACTTTTTGTCGCATGCATCTTTATACTGCACACTACAACTAATGTATACACAGTACACAAACATACACACTCTCTTTCTCTTGTTTCGTTTGTTACAATTTCGTATTCTCAAGACGTCCCCCTTTTGTTTGTTGTACATATCGTCAGATTACTAATGCCAAGTTTTGTACGCATTTCCAGTTTACATGTAATAAACTTTAACTCGGACGAAAAAATGTTTTATGTATGGAACTGCAATTTTAATTTACTTGCCAATATGATATGATGATATGTACCTACCTTATACCTGGTTCATATATTATATGTACGTACTACATGCGGGTTTGCTAAAGTTTTGCAGCTGTACACATCATACGGAGAAAAAGTAATTGCAAATATTATTATTCTAAAAGTAAAGTCGTATTACACAACACAGGAATATTTTCTTATGATGAAAAAGTTATATAGATTCTATACAGTGGAAGGTTTAAGGTTTGTGGAGTCAATAAAATGAGGAATTTTTTGAAGTTTCTCTTTGGTTTAGCGATGGCGACGGATTTGCTCATGAAATAAACAACAAGACACAGGAGGACAACAAGGACAATAATAAATATGAAGTTTAGATTCCATCATAAATCAGCAGGCAGTCTCTACCTTTACATACCAACTAGCAGTACTTACTATGAGATATTTTATAAATGAACTTGTAAAACAAGACAAGTCTCAACTTGTTGTGAGTTATACGAACGAAACTCAGAAATACATGTTAACATTCAGAGAAGAAAACGCAGAAATAAATTAAGAAAACATGAAAAGAATAAAAAAGCAAAAACGGAATAATCGATGATGAATAGAGATTGTATTAACAAGAGTGCGCAAAAAACAAATATCGTTCTCCAGAATAATTCAACACATTAGTACAATAACAGATTTATTGTAGCCTAGTTGTTCAATAAATGAATTATGTAGGTGGATACACTTGTGTTTAGCATTAGCATCTACATTACAATGCTATTAATTTATCCAAAAAGGACTTTAATGACCTTGTGGGCGTTTGTTTGTGAATCTACTCAGCATTAGTGTCATTTCTAATTATGTAACAGGGAAGTTGATTTCAAATCAATCGTTTAAAGAAATTCAAAGTTTATGCAAAGAAATAACAACTTATTGAAGCATTTCCTTACATGTAGCCACGTAATATGCGTACGTAGATTGAGAATGACGTAATTGTACACTAACATTGAATTATTCATGATCCCCGTTACATTGTTCCTGTGTAAAGCTTACACAAAAACTTGTAAGATGGTACAATCGAACATAATACTTTTGCTATACAATAAACGATTCTACACACAGTATTACTACAACCACACTTGTATACATTGTGTATAGATTTATTTATGTAATAGTGCAATAACATTTTACTCGGTTGAAGAAGTACAGCTATTTAGAAGTTGATCTTCACTGACCTGAAGAAAATGTAATGTAATTACATGATGCTGTGTGGGCAGTCAAGTCAGAGATCGAAAAGAACGGAGGCAATTGCTTACTTTTTACAAAGTGAGTGAGACAATTGGCACTGGCGCTACCTTTTTCTATATGTAACTAACTCCAACTGTGAAAGTGTTCCTGTATATTTATTTCTTATACACTAATCGATGCAAACAATTGCTTTCGCAGGTACTGCGAGACTATTTAAATACTGACATCTTCATTGCATGTGTTTGTACAAAACACTTTTCACGTTAAGTGGTAAATTCCTTACAGCTAGAAATCTCATATTATTTCTGATATGTTCTGCATAGTAATACTGGATGCAGTGTGTTTATAAATAATTCTATGAACAACTTATACAGAACAAAAAATATTTATACTTCAATAGATTTATTGTTAATAAAATAAGATAGCAGATGAAGTGAATTTTCGTTCAACTTACAAAATTAGTAATGTTTCAATACGACAAGGAGCTGAATTTAAAAAAAAATCCAGAATGTGCTGAAAGAATAGGGCATACATATCTAATCTACATACAACATAATACATTATAGTACAAATGTTGTTTATCGAGAATATGAATTAAATGTACAAAGCCTTGTACTGTACCATGATTATATTTTATCCGTAATTATTGTAAGTAAAGAACAATATGGATAGATCAATAAAACCTACTTTCTCGTTGAATAATTTCATCCTCCCAAATTAATTGTTCTATGAGTCACTACAATGTATTCTATCGTAAAACATTTTAATATCCAACTACTTAAACGACTAAAATCAAGTTAGAGTTGATTTCAATATGGCGAAAGGTATGCATTTTAAAATAATGTAATGTGTGTAATGAAATGCCTGCATAAGTTGGAACTTCTGTTATATGTACACAGGTTGTTAGTAGATGTCAATATGATTGTTAATTAAAGCAATGATATATAATGCTGTTGGATGGTTCATCACAGTAATGAAAAATTCCCATGATTAGGTTCTATTTAGATAATAATCTTCCTAATGGCTATATTCCTACATGAAACCACACGGTAAATACTTGAATTCTTTCTTTGTGTCTTGGAGGTGGGTTTTATTTATTTACACGCGAATCTGTTACAGACGAATGTGCTTATTCAGAATTATGCAAATCATTAAGGCTAGTTGGTATGAAAGCGAATTAAGGTAATAGCAACATCTTAAGCATTTGTAAAGAGCGTACTGATTTATCTCGTCAATGTATTTATTATTATAATTATAACATCGTTACACACAGATTCTTCGACTACCTGAACTGAGGTAAGTATTTGATTTAGGAATACAAGACGGTTAGAATTTAAAGTGAAATTATTCATTCAAATATTATTGCATTCAGGTTGAAACAGTGATAACGCTATGTAGTATGGTACTTGCTTACCTATATAAAATACATTGTATAAGTAGTACATGTGGAATAATGACAACTAAGTAAGTCAAAACACAGGGAGAGAGCGAGAGAGAACTCTGCGTTCAATTTGTATACCTGCAAAGAAGTTCAAAGACAAAAGATGAACGGCTTGTCTCATTTAGTCACAATAAAAACTTCGCATTGAAATGTTTATGACCATTAAATGTAAATCTTAGCAACAGTTCTTCTTTGCATCTATACAGTGCAAAAAAGTAATAAGTATGTCTTGTAGGTAATGCCTACTTGCAAACACTACTGTAGGCTTTTTTCTTTTTTATATAAAGTATTTTCTTGTTATTTAGACAACTACTACTGCTACTTACGCGATTGCAAGTGAAAAATACTCAACACAATAAATGTAATACAAGTACAGCATTAGATCTCACATCACAGAACAGAGATTTACATTCTGGTATTATTTTCTTTAATATTTTCTACACAAGATGATATGAACTAACTAAAAGGAAGAACAAATGCGAAATGAATGAGTTACTATAACTTCTCTAATGGCTCCCTGATTACATTATCAATTTAAATTGAGTTTTTCACTTTATCACTGTAGTATCAAAGCAGATGTGCCTTGTACTACTCTAATGCAATAAAAGTTTGCAGTTTTATTTTCCGCGTGGTGGGGATTTGTATACAAGTACATACAATTCCTGTTTAGCTGAAATACAACTTGTTGTTTGTATAATATACATAATATTGTAGGTTGTAGTAATACGAAATCACCTTTCCTAATTGCAAGATGCTACTTAAGTAACAGCTTTTTGCTTTAGGTGTCATCTCTGTATGATATAATAAATATTATTAGCATGTGGTCCTGTTTTACACAATGTTGCTCTACTACTAACTACATACATACTGAAGTACCGTCATTTACGATGGGCTTGCCAAAAATTGATTTAATAGAGCAAGGATGAGATTAATAATAAGTAAATCAAGTTAGGTACACCCAAACTGTGCTAGTTAGTTGTAGTAATCCTGTTATAAGTAGCTTTATATAATTATTTTGTGTACCTATGTACTAGGCAGGAGGGAAATATCTATAGGTTGGATTTAGGAATGACATTTAGGTATTATAAAAGTCAGTTGAGAGACTACTGTGCGCTCAGGTTATTATTCTTCCTTCTTTCAAGATTAAATTACATTATTTATACATGCACAATTTATATCCAATTAAATTTTATTGTCTTGGGCTTTCATTCATTTCTCAGGGAGACTTTGTATTCATATTATGTAAATGAACTTTACCAGAGATACATGTTCTTTACTCGAGCACATAAATATGTATAGGTAGGAGGTACTTATAAATACAAGCATACTTATTCCACTTTAACATGCAAGATTTTACCATTTTTCTTGCCTTTTCTAAAAACACTGAAATATTATTGTATAATTCACCATAATAAAGTAAGGTT
The DNA here is from genome assembly GCA_034694085.1 of Pogonognathellus longicornis. Classification (NCBI taxonomy): domain Eukaryota; kingdom Metazoa; phylum Arthropoda; class Collembola; order Entomobryomorpha; family Tomoceridae; genus Pogonognathellus; species Pogonognathellus longicornis. The sequence continues at coordinate 9,782 of JAQFYB010006956.1, forward strand.
TGAAGCAATTCATGTTACTTTTTAACATATCAAAGTGGTAGAGTAAGTGAGATTCCACAAAATCAAGTAATCTCATAAGAAATATTTAATTGTAAATTGGTTTTAAATGCCTGTACTGCAATTTAATTGCCCAACGCATAGTTTTCTTTTGAAAAACATGGAACAGAAGCTACGCATCTAGTAAGACACATAGTAATAAGAACAATATATTAAAACATGCAAAGGAAGAAAAAAAGGTTAAAATCACTTTACGACTGAGAGGGACAGAGTACAGAATTCTTAGTTCGTTTTATTATCAAATACCAAAAACCCATCGACCATCTCATCACCGTGTGCATCCAACATAACAACTACTTTGACTAACTAACCAGTTGGCTACTTAGAAAAATGTATTCCTCTCAAGTTCCCCGTGCATTTGTGCTTTGTGCACTTGACGTTCTGTCCCTCTGGCAATCTACTGTGATGCATTGCACACAAAGAATTTAAAGTTTCCTATATCCAATAATGAGTTAAAACAACCCTGTGTCCAACTATTTGTTTTAAGGTCGGAGATTATACTTAAGACTCCTAAAGCATAATTGAAAGTTCGTGTATGAAAATAACAAATCCTATATTTGCCTCGTACTGTTACGGTGAGGATACTCACACAGAGAAAGAAGAGCACACAATTTAGAGAATGATAATAGAAATTCAGCGGCTCATCTAATCTTCCTCGAATCTCATCTATAACTCTTACATATAAATCTTGCACTCATATACTATACTTGTACTTAAGTACGTATAAGGATAAACTCAACTCAACCGAAATCAGTACCAAATAATACAAATAGTATTCGAAAGATTTATATATAAGGTTCGTATGCTATACATACACACAGTTACCATACGGCAAGCATGTTGGAATACTATTAACAACTCATCAGATTAAAAGCATCATCCCTCTGGAAAATAATGCACGTGAATACATAAAGAATTACTAGGCTCATCTCCTTCATTAACTTTTACTCCAGATACTTGTACAATGATGAAGTATGCGTAAATTAAAGAGTAAATCCACTCACGTTGAATCCTATGCATGTATAAAATAAGCTATGAACTACTTAATGTATTACTGCTTCTAGTATCATTTCTTTTTTATAGTAAATCCTGATTCCTAAAGCGATTTTAGGAATTTGTATATTTACTGCATACAGGGAAAATAATTTTTCGTTTCGCTAGAAGGAAGCTGGAGAGAGTCTTTGAAGAAATAATGCCGCCTCAAGGTATTTCATTCGAGGAAATTAAAATTAAATAAAGCTAAACTGTTTCTCGATTCGAAGAGTGTTCGTACACAGTACTTGAAGAAAGTGTATCACGAATCTGACGGAATTAAGTAAACAAAACAAGATTGCTGTGTGTGAACTGTGGACTAGAGTCGATCTCTGGTAAACATATTTGAGTAAGTTAAAGTTAAACTATAAGTGAATAAGCCGTGAGTCTACATAGAAATATACGAAAACTACTGTGAGCCAAAAGTTAAGATTTCTTCTACTGATTGTAAGCTGCAAGTCGTGACTAGCGCTTGGGTGGGTTACAATTTATAAGAGTTGTGCAGACCAGAGATGGAAATTTCAGTTGCCCATCCCTGCCCATCCACTCCAAAAGATGTTGAAACCATAGCCATCCCAT